>VXBR01001466.1:1073607-1097777 GCA_013400215.1 Cisticola juncidis
GAGGGCGCCGCGGCGGCAGCTCCCGAGGGCCGCGGTGGCGGGAGCCGCTCTCCGGGGATCCGCCGCTGCCGCCTCCCCCGGGCGGGCTGGTGGAGCGGTGTGCGGCAGCGGGCACCGGCGGCAGAAGGGATGGAGAGAGCTGCGGAGGGCTCACCTTACGGCGTGACAGCACCGCAACCGTGGGGCACGGCTAGCCGGACAGCTTCCTTCTTCGGGATCCTCGCCCGCTTCTCAGCTGCACGCGTTGTGTTTTGTCTGCTCCTCTTAACCTGGATATTAAGGAAATCGTGGTTTTGTTGGTGGTGGTTTGGGTTTTTATCTTTTTAGACTGGTTGATGTAACTGATGACCTAAGAAGACCTGCTGGAAGACCATGACCGGACATCGCAATCAGTATCAAAAGGCACCTGTCCATCCTGAACGGGTATATGCAATTTCACCGGCACGGGCATATGCATTTCTACTCTCCACGATAGCTACCTCTGAATTTCAGGGTAGTGTCACTGAAAAATTTCTCATAGTGACTTGGAGTTTAGACGGTGTGCTTTGCATTATGCTTTTGATATGTTTTTCAACCATTTCAATGTTTTACAACTTGAAGAGAAAAAGAGAAAGTAAAAAAGACTGAGCCTTGACTAATCTTACTCTACATACTTAGTTCCACAAGTTCTTCTGTAGAGTCTTTGGACAAGCAGGAAATCTGGGATATTTGTATGGTCCCTCTCTCAGTGCCAGTGCAATTAAAACCCGGACAGCTATCTCTAACCAAAACCCTTGACCATGAGGTGTAAATAGAAGATTTAACCCCTCGAATGACCTCTTGAGCCCATCAGCTACCAGGCTGCTCCTTGTCACACCACACATATATGCACCAAGCAGATACTGGAGGGGAGATGGAGGGGAGATTCCTCTTAAACTTGTACTTTACCCGAGTTCCTGGTCTTTTAATCTCCTTCCAAGAGGCAGGGAACAGGAAAAGGGAAAGACAGAAAGAAAGAAAGAAAGACCTCATTAGTGTTTTGTAACAGGTCTAATCTGTTATGAAGATGAGAACACCACTTTTCTACTGTGCCTTCCACATAAAAAGCTGTCATAGATTTTCTGTGGCAGGAGCAAGGATGTCCAAGTGTAAAGTTGCTTGTGTATAAGGTGTTGGAGATTGTGTCTGAAAAAAAAGGTACTGATGTCAAGTGTGTTTGCACAGAGCAGAATATTCTTAGTTGGAATTTGTGTTAAGACTTTTACCACAACAGCCTAGTCAGGAAAAAAAATATTCCCCCTGTGTCATCTGTAGTGGTGTTTTTAAGAACATGACAAACATGACTGAGAGATAGCTCTGTGGAGCCCCAGAATGAAGAGACAAGGCTGGGGAGCTGTTCTTGGGGGTGCAGCAGGATTTGCCTCCCCTTGCTCCTCCAGAGGTTTAAGGGCTCTGTCACTGCAATTTCCTGATTTCTAATAGTGTGTTGCACCCTCTAGATGAAGTTGTCTTTTTGCAGAATTTCCAAAAAGTGTCTCCTGTCAGCACATTTTTTACTGAGGTATTTTCATCCTCAACCTTTTGGGAAGGTGGAAGACTGAGGTGTGGAATGATAAAATGCTTTGTATAGTGCTGCCCAGCAAATTGGCCTCACAGCTGACAGTGTTACTGATTCTTGGCTGTGGCCTCATGATCATTAATAATAAATCTGTGCCTTGCAGCCACAACTTTGATTGGGCATAAACACAAACCTTTCTGCCAAGCTAGCCAGGTATAAGCATGGTATGTAGTGCGTACATCAGTTTTGCACTAACATTCAGTGGGGAGGCTAGGACGAAAGCTATAGATTTTGGCGCAAGAGCAGCTGAGGAAAAATTGCGCCTGCAAAGTGTTTGGCCAGAAGAAAAACAGAAGCTGAATGTGTTCTGGGTTATGTGGCTGTGGAAATCCTGACCTTACATCAGGTACTCTGAAGCTGCAATTTACCACCCTATGAAAGCATGGCTTCTTATTCCTGCAGCTACTGCCAAATCTCCCAAATCACTAGTACTCAGCTTTTTTTTCTTTTTCCAATACTGCCAAACACATTCATTTTCATCCATTCCTGAAGTACAGGTGAATGAAACGGTATTTTGATTTGACAGTTCAGGAAAAGGAGAGAAAACTGCTCAGTAACAGCTCCCTGGTGGTATAGCAGCTTCTCACTGTAGTCCTAGAAAAACTCATCAGTGACACTCACTCTGCTAAGGCAAAAGAACAATCATGAACATGTTTTAACTCTTGTTAAAGTTTGAAACTTTTAAAAGCATGTCCTAACTTGCCACTCGTAGTTGGGACACAAAGGTATTTTAACTTGTTTGCTGGCAAAATACACTAAAATGCAACACACCCCATCAACACTGAGAATCTGAGAATCTGAAAACACATTAATTAAAAGTTTTCACTGGCACCTTTTTTTTTTTTTTTTTTTAATGCACCTTTACCCTCGTCCAGACAAGCCCTTAAAGAAAGTGAATCTATGAGCAGTTTTGGGAGCTGAAATCCAGTGTTTACAGAATTCCTGAAACATTGTGTGCTTCCTAGTGTTCTAGTGTTCACATAGTGACTTTCTCCTTGGTGATCTGATTTGAGGAGGTGTGAAATCTTCTTGTGTCCTGGGATACACAGAGACCTTTCCTGTGTGCAGAGAAAGCAGCAAGCAAACTTAAAAATTATAATCAAAGTTTACACTGAGAGGTAATATTTCCTATATGCTCATACACCACAAGTCCTTTCCTCTCTTGTCCTAGTCCTTATGTAGAAACAGTGTAAGACAAGCATAGGACAGAAACATCTTGCTTTCACAGGAACTGTCAAACTGGGACAGTTCTGGTAATGGAGAACAGGACAATATGAGATAAATAATGTTAAAAGTTTCAAAACTAAATTCATATTTGCAGAATAGTTGCATCTTTTCCAGATTCTTAAAAATGAGTATTTCGTGATGTCTGAGTCAGTGCTGAGATTTCCTACTGACACATCACTTCAGTTTCTTCAAGCTCTACTCCAGTTTGGTGCAATGCTATCAAAGGCTTTTAACCTTTATGTCACTCACAACCATTACAAGCCCTTTACTAATATTTGCCAAGCTTTTATTAACTGAATACATTCAACAGTGTTTGTTAAATAGGATTCAGGCTGCTTGAATGTCCAGACTGCTGGGAAACTGAAAATTTAACAGAGCTTATATATTTTAAAAGTATCATACAGCTGGTCTCTATAATAGCTAATAAAAAGAATATCTGTCAACCAACTGGATAACTGGCATCCAGTAATAGGGAAAAAAAAAAAAAAAAAAAAAAAAAAAAAACTAAAGTAAAATCAAGAATAAGAAAACCAACTCAATAAACTCAAATTAACTGAAATAAACTCAACCCAACCAAAAATTTCTTAGATGATTCAAAAGCAAAAACACTCCATGTAAAGCCCAAGCCCCACCCTTAAGGGCAATCACAGCAAGGCACACTAACTAATAACAGGGAAGGTGTGAGTATACCACTAAAAGACTGGTCCGTGCTATATGCTATTTTTTCATTAAAGAACAGCATTTCAGAAAAAAAAAATAGAGATAGTAGAGAGTTGTAAACACTTTACAACCTTCAGTTCTAAGGACAAACACTGCTCCACTGTAGTTCCCCCACAGCTTTACCCAGGATAAGGCAATGCAGCAGTAGTCCTTTACTCCCTTCGTTCCTGCGTTCTGGCCCTACAGTTCTGCTCCCTCCACTGTGTGTGCTCTGGCTTTCCTCTGACCTCCATGATAAGCCTTTTTTTGAGAGTTAAACCAGGAGAAAACTATTCTTTCTCTCTTCCCCAATACCCCTGCTCTGTTCTCCTCCCCCCACTACCCTTCCCCACCCCCAGCTTTTTGAGCAGGGAAGGGTAGTTTCCTGCTATTTTAGCTTCTTGTAACCCTTGGTGTGTCCAGACAAGTTGCAGTGATGACAAGCAGGTGATAACCTGATTGAGCATGAAATTAAGCTTCAGTTCCATTGACATTTGCTTCAACAGCCTCACACAATCCCCCTCCTCTGCAACTTGTGCTTGCTTCAAGTTTCCTGATTCTCCTTCAGCTCTTCTAGGAAGAGTGAACTAAGCAAAAAATGCCTGATGAGCAGATATCTTTTGGAATGGCATTGATAGGTGATGTCTCATCATGTTTCATCGAAAGACCATGTCTGCTTTAACGGTGACTATTTGTGTCCTATGGCTACAGCCAGCCTGGCTTTTATGAATTCCTGCTAGATTTGGAGGGGACAGGAGTTACATAAGAGTAGAATCATGTAAATTTATGCTGAAAAGTGTTCCAGAGTGTGAAATGAAACTGATGGACCCAGCTAAACAGAAGTCTGCCTAAAATAGGAAATAGGAAGCATTTGAGCTTGACTCAGAGATTTGGATGCCTGACATTTAGTTGTTGTGAATTGAAACTGATTTAGGGGTAAACCAAACAAGGGCTGGGGGTTGTGAAATTAACAGCCTCCACATCAAGTGCCCAGGCCCTCTGTAGGGCTCAGGCTATGGGGAGAAAGCCAAGTGCCAAAGTCTGTAATTTGCCCAGCTGGCAGGTAGAGGCTGGTACCATAAGTCTGTTTTTATGATTCCCACTGCCTGAAAAAAATACACTGCAGCCACAAGGTGCAAAAGGCTAAGTCAGTAAAAGTTGCTGTTGTTGAGTTGTTGGTTGTTTTTTGTTTTTGTTTTTTTTTGGGGGGGGGGGCGTGTTTGGTGGTGGGTGCTTTGTTGTTGTTGTTGTTGTTTTGTTTGATTGATTGTTTTTGTTTTTGGGGTGAGTTTTTTTACACTCAGCTCAGAAAGGCTGTTTCTGGTAGCTGGAATAAACCTTTTACAGTGCATCCCAGTCAGCTTGGCAGAAATGCATGTGACATATACTGTCTGGTGTGCTAGTAGGGCACAGGTTTTGTAGCAGTGGTCATGTAATCCCCAGCTATACAGAAATACATCCCAAATAGGAAATACAAAGCATTTGTGCCTCTCTCAGAGTCCTGGATTCCTTATATTTGGTTGTAGAGAAGTATATCCCTTTGCTTGGAAGCCAGCACTCTGACCTCTTCCCTGCCGAGAGGTGCTTTTGCCCCTTTGAAAGCTTAAGAGGCAGTCCCTTTTCATCCAGAAAGCAAGGCTTTAATTCCCACCTAAGAAAATTTGAATCCCTTCATTTACCTCCCTCTGCTTTTCCCATGAATTTCTGGGATCAGGAAATGTGAGCACAAATGTTTCCATTTTCTGTCCCTGGAGCTGTTCAGCAAAGGAATTAAGAGTTACTCTTTGGCATGGACAATTACATAGTAATTGCTCCAAAACCTGAGCATGATTCTGCAGTCTAATTACTTAGCAGGCCTGTCTAGGAGTGGGAGACAGCTTGCTGCTGGTCCTTACTCTTCTGAAAGTGTTAGTGTTTTCTAGTTTTAGCTCTTAGGGAAGGCAAGGACTGGCCCTCATGGTCCAGTGTTAGCAGCTTGACCCAATGACTTCAATACACAGCCATGATCCTGTTTTGTCTCATTGTTGAGCTTTCAAACAATTTTTTTTTTTTTTTTTTTTTTTGCAAAGTGGAGCACTGAGCAGAGAGTGGGTATGCTCTGGCACTGCCATGTTTCCAGCTAGACGGGTCAGCAGCACAGCTTAGAGTAAAAGAGATCTGCATGCCACAGCTTACATGTGACAAGACTTCCTGCACATGCAGGTAGATCAATGTCCATACAAACCTCAATTGCTCTGGACATCTCACATGCAGAAAGATGTGTTTCCCCATGGAAGGCCTTTGAGCAGCTGATTCTGAGGTGCTTTGGAGAAAGGACAACTGAGTGAGACATGATCCATTGGTTGGACACCTCTGGGGACACATCTTACCTTTTGAGTCTCCCTGTATTTTGAAAAGCAGTGGCAGATCATACTTTAAAGCTACAATTCCTGGGTCCAGTCTGATGAATTCAGCAACTTACTGATGGCTTTAAATTTTCAGTTTGAGTTTGGACAACCAAAATGCATCTATTTCTTTTTGTAGATTTAGCTGCAGTTTGTAACCCATCAACAGACAGAGAACTGACATTTCATATTAGACTTTCAGATTTTTCTTTTTTTTTTTTTTTTTTTCCCATGGTCACAATTAACGATTTAGATTATTCAGAACATCATTCTGATATTGCATGCCCACCATATTTATTTTGGTTTATGTTATGACTAAACATTTCATATTAGAAAGTGTCTATTCTACATGTATTTTGTGTTTTAGCACCTTGGTTTTCACTGTTATTGTGTGTAGCTCAGGGAACCAAATTATAAGAAGACCATAAAACTATTAAAGAACATCCAAAGGAGAACCAGGAAGATTGTGAAGGGCTTTGTGATGAAGCCTTACAAGGCTGAGATCTCTTGGCTTGTTCAGTCTGGAGGAGACTGAGGGGAGACTTCATTGCTGTCTACAACTTCCTCATGAGGGGAAGCAGGCGGGCAGATACTGATCTCATCTCTGTTGTGACCAGTAAAAATGACCCAAGAAAAGAGCCTGAAATTGTGTCAGGGGACATTGAGGTTGGATATTAGGAAATTACCTTATGGCTGGTTGGGCACTGCAGCAGTGTGTTTCTTGGTGTGTCCTGTGCAGGCCTAGGACTTGGATTCTATGGTCCTGGTGAGTCCCTTCCAGCTCAGGATCTTCTATGATCCAGTGTAACCTGTGCAAAGGATTAAGTTCATACTCACTTCTACAAACTTGTAGAAGAGTTCACCTTACTTATACAGTGAGTTCACTTGAATTAGGAGTGTGGATATGTAGGATGACAACCACCTTTTTAAGAATAATAGGTAACAGAAACTACTGTCTGCCTATTGAGGGGTTGATACAGCCTCCTTGTGTAAGAAATAGGTAATGAAAGGTTTTTTTGTTTTTTTTTTTTAACAGTGGCTTTAGAATTTTGTTGTATAAATATTTCTTAAGCCATGTACTGATTTTTTAACATATAGTGACTGAAAGGTCATTTTTTGTCATCAGTATTGCAAGAAACCACAGTCCAGGCTTCAGGATTCAGGGTAGTAAAGTAAGGATTGTTAAAACAAATGGGTTAATGATTACAAATTCAGCTGTTTGATTTAAAAAAGCACATATGTGTAATGCAAGAGACAGGAGGGGTTATTGGTGAAATAACTGGCTAAAGACTGGGGCGTTTGTGTCCATATTCTTGCCAGGAGCTTGTGGTGAAATAGCTAATTTAAGATGGGGGCATTTTTGTCCATATTTCTGCCCTGTGGCAGATTGCCTCTGCGATTGGGGTAGGTCTCTACAGGTGTATCTGCCCTGCAGACCAGAGTACTGGGTCGAGGCACTAGGTGTAGTACAGCTTGTTGTGGATATTGGAAGCAGACATGGATATAAGTATAAATGACTCGGCTCCAAGTCTTGATAAAGAATATTTTTCTGCCTTGAACCCTTTGTGTCTATGCTGCCAAACATACATCCCTTGTACCCAAGCTGCTATAAAGCCACTGTCAAGCAAGGGCAGCAGGAGAGCTGCATGGATGAACAGGTAGCTCCTGACTAAGTTCAGACAGAAAAAAGAAGAATGCAAGGGGCAACCACAGGTGATCCAGGAACAATACAGACACAGTGTGCTATGATGTAATTAGGAAAGCCAAAGCCCACCTACAGTTAGTGTGACGTGGGATGAGAAGGGCTACTACAAGCATACCCGCTAAAGGAGGATCAGGGATAATGTGGGCCTGCTACTGAATGAGGGCAGGGCCCTGTTCCAAGTGATACAGAAAAGATCAAGATAGTGAATGCCTTCTTTACCTCAGTGTTTGCTGGTCAGATCAGCCTTCAGGAACACCAAGGCTCTATGATCAAAAGGAAGGCCTGATGAAAGGAAAACTCACCTTTGGTGGAGGAGGAGCCCATAGAAAGGAACATTTAAACAAAGTGAATATATATAAGCCCATGGGATCCCCTGGGAGGCACCCACAAGTGTCAAGGGAGCTGTCTGGTGTCACTGCAAGGATACTGTTGATTATCTTTCAAAAAGTTGTAGTGATTAGAGCAGAATCACAAGGAATGAAAGGAAGAAAATACCAATGCTATCACTGAGAAAGCCAAAAAGAAGGATCTAGTGAACTATAGGCTAGCCAACATTCCCTTGGTTGCTAAAGAGAGGCTGTGAAGCCTCCATCCTCAAAAGTCATCTGATCACAGTCCTGGACAACTGGCAGCGCTGCTTGAACAGGGGGATTGGACCAAATGATCTCCAGAAATGCCTTCCTATCACAGACATACTGTGATGCTATGTGATTCAGACTGTGATATTGTTTTCGGTACTGCCTTAGTTATGCCTATACAGTTTCAAGCTGTATTTCTGAGATCTTGTGCCTCCATTAAATGGTTTATGGAATCTGGAAATTAATGCACCTGTCTGTGTGCCTTGGAAGCATAAATACACCAAAGATTTTGAGGTGCTTTCAGTGAACGAGGCATACAAATACCTTTTGTACACATTTATAGGAAAGAGAAACTTTACAATCTTTTCCCCTTACATACAGTACAAATTACATTAAAGGGTGAGAAAACAATATCTGTAATAATGTTCTTGAAACTAGGAACTCAGAAACTGAGTAAATCACAGGTTTAATGTGAACCCCTGCCTTTATGAGTTCCCATGCCTTCTGTGATACTGTGTTGGAGTCTATACAGAGCAGATGAAGTAGTGTCACAGTAATCTTTGTTTATTCCTTTCAAATTATACTTTCTCACATGTTTGTAAGGTCTCCCATTTCCCCCCATGCAGCTATAAAAGGCTGCCTTCAGTCTGTTTAGGCTCGAGGCACGCATGAGGTCCTTTATTGACAAAAGCAGATGGTGGTTTCCCCTACAACCCATTTCTTTTCCCTGGCTGGCATGTGAAACACGGAGAGCATACTGGAGCACACGCCGTCATACCACGCCAGCCTCGCAGAGCTCCCCTCACAGGGCAGAGCCCACGACCTGGCTGCCCATCAGGCATCTGAATTACTGGAAACTATTTCACATTTGGCTTAGAGCTATTTTGACAATCTTCAGCTGTATCCTTTATTCCTTCCTTCTTAGCATGTAAATGTCCTTTTTATAGTAGCTATTCTTACAGAATTTATGCTTCTCTTTTCTTAAAGCTTCTCATTCCCAGTTCCCCATTTTTATTTAAGTTAGTCTCTTTTCATTTCCTGGGCATACCATGCTAAGCAAAACATACATTTGAGGGGTGAAATTTTGTGTCTTCCTCAAATTATCTCATTATGCTGGCCTCTATTATTCCCTTTTTTGTCTTCAATGTGGCAATTATGTCCTTTTTGCCACACTGCCTTTCATGCTCATGGGGAACTCTGAAAAATGTATTATTATCTTCTTTTGTATGCTTCCTTAAACCCCTTCTTTGCTTTTACACCTACCAGTGCAAAGAAATGACTGGTTAATCCATTGATTTCTATTTTTTCCCTTGGATTTATTGGTAGTTATTTTGAGTTTGAAATCTCTGTGGGATCAAACCTATCTTTGTGGACTGTCATTGCCTTATCAGTTAGCATAAGGACAGAAAAAGTGCAAATTTAAGCCTCTGAGGTGCTTTAATCTTGGCAGTCCCTGAGCAGAGTTCCCCTTTCTGCATCTTACTTAGATTTACTAGGGAGGATGTGCAGCTCAGTCAGTGTGTGGGCATAAAGCCTGTAAAGAGCTTTGAAGCAACAACTGGTTTGACACAGCACGTGCAAGGAACAATTTATCTTTCATTCTTAGCCCCACATATATCACGGGCACTTTAATTTCTTTTTCTTTACCCCATCAGGATTTTCAGATTGCTTTTCATATGGCTGTGTTCAGCACTATTCCTTTCAGAATGAATTCAGTTTAAATTTTTCATTCATGTACAAAGAAAAATTTCTGAAATCAACAAATAAAGCATCTGACTCATTTAAATGCTTATGAGCCTAATACTGCATTCATATTACTGAAAAAATAAAGAAATGGTTTCCTTTAAATCTAAATTTTATGAAGCATAATCACAGGAATTTTTTGTATTCTTAAGCATTATGAAGTTTGTACATACAATAGCATTTGCAATGCATTCATGGGTGGTCTAGAAATCTGTGAAGCACCTCCACACTAGTCAAAGCAGGAAAAACTGAAGCCAAAAGAGAAATGGGAAAGACATAATGATCACTGAACGTGCAGTTGGATTTTCTATGCCCAGAGAAAACAGGTAGCATTGAGATTTTTGAGATCATCTTTCCTTCTCTGCACATTTCCATCAAAGAGTAATGCAGTTCTTGTACAGGCTGAGGCTTCTGTGGTGGCAACAATCAGAAACTCACATTCAGGGAGGTTCAAAATGGAGATGAGCTCAGCTTAAGCAGGCAGACTGAGACCATTCAGACTGCAGAATTCATTCCTTATGGAGAGTACATTTTGAGCCTTCAATGATATTAACACTAAAAATATCAAAAACTATAAACTCATATTATAGTGATATCAAACTCTTTGAGCAAAGTGTCAGTGGGTTTCTCGGAATATTCAGATAAGGAGTTTTTCTTTCTTGATGAGCTCATGAATCCCCATATAGAGCAGAGACCAGTCATTGAAAGGCTTTTATCTCTCATCTCTCATACCTCACATCTCCTTTACAACCCCTTCACAGAGAGCAGAGCATAGGGTGATTTCTGGTCTCCTCCACTCTGAGTGCAGGATCCCATTTCCTGTCACCTAAAGAAGCAAAAGTGATGTTACACACAGAGAAACTCTACACTTCCTTGGCACTTGCTTGAGGAGAAAGAGGAGCATGGCTGCTGGGGGTGAAGAAAAGAAGAAAAGCTCAGGAGTTGAGGTGAGTTTGGACTTGGCCAGTGGAGCACAGGGGCAGGGCGCTCATGTTCCAGATGCTCAGCTTCACGGGTGTGTCAGCAAGCTGACACATGTCATTGTCCTTTGACACTGTCATCAGCAAGCACAGCTCTCCTGCCCCTCACCCTGCTGGTCATTGTCCTGGGAAAGGAAGCTTTCTCTGTTCTGTGCTGTCAGGTTGTGCTTCTAAGCAGATGATTGTATCTTGAAAAGGCATTGTGTAAGATTAGAAAAAGCCAGTCTGTCGGAAAGGTTTCAGGGGGAGGTTTTGGCACCCCAGCACACAAGACTGAGACATGATTATGTTATCTACCTACTTGTCATCAGATATGCACAGTGCATCTACTGCCTAGCCAGCAAAAGGGCTGGAAGAGGAGGAAGGCTGACCACACCTTTCTCCAAGCCATGGGTCCTCATTATCTTTTTCTGCCAAGACAAGGCAGGAAACATAATTTGTGTTTATCTGGGTTTCAGTGAAGACTGGTGACACAAGGATGTAGTTTCCAGCAATTTCTAGGATTGGAGAAGTGCTTGGGACAGGACATTACACTCACTCTGTAGGAAGTGAACACAATGGAGGGGTTAGGTCCCCCCTGAAGCGTTTCTAGCAGTGCTGCTCTGAAACCTTGGCCTGGGGAACTCCAGCCCATTGCCAGGGAGTGTGGCCCTGTGCCCATGGGTGGGAGAGCAGGGGTTGCCAAGTAAATGATTAGTGGAGCACCAGGACCTGAGCCCCAGAACAAAAAGAGGGCTTTTCACAAGTTGTGTCTCTATCATAATTAAGTGAGTTTCTTCTTATGCCTTGAAGTCTGGGGCAAATCATCCTTCCTTTTTCTTTTCCTTATATCTTCATGGGGGGTCCCACTGAGATATCACCAAGTGTGATGAGGGAATGAAGAAAATGTGGTGGATTTATTTTTATAACTATATTTCTTTCTTTTTGGTTTGAGTTACTTGTAAGCCTTTCTATATAAAAATACTTTCAAATGTAATTTGCTTCCTTGGGTGAAACTCATCTCCAGCTCTGTAGAAATGCTGTACAAATGTGGTGCTCTAAGTTGTTTTTGAGCAGTTATCAGAGTTTTTAGAAAAGGTAACAAAATATAAATCAAGGGAAGCACTCAGACTGGTATGTCTGAATGTTTTTTTAGTAACTGATGGTAGACTGTTAGTTCAATTAGATCTGGAGGAAGTCTTCCAAACACAGTGTTTTCCCCTTTAAACTGTATATTTCAAAACACAAATCTGTATACAGCATAAGTACATCTACACACAAATATATCTTATGCATTGGATCACTGTTCCATTCATGATACAAAAACCTTTACAAGTATCACAAATTTGCTGAAGTCAAACAGAGATAAGAGCAACTCAAATTCTGATTTTAATTCTGCTTTACTCAGCATGTGTGTTTACATATGTCATAGCTGTATCTGAGATTCCTGAGAGGCATCCTGGGCAAAATCAGTACACGTTTAAAGCTACTCTTACACTTCATTGATAAGATAATAATTTGGTATTTACTAGATCTTAACTACTGAGGCAGCAGATGGACAAAATTAGGAGAAAATGTGAAAGGTAAGGTGTTGAAGTACTTAAATCACCAATATGTTTGGGTTTTTTTCTGAAACAGAAAATCAAATCAGCTCTGATTTCCAAAGAATTTATGGAAAACCTCATTGACAGCTGCATTTGCAGGTTGCACTGTGCTTTTATTAGCTCTATTAATGATGTTGGAGAGATACACATTGTTCTCTTTTAAGAAGCTTTCACAGTCTTAGTAACTAAAGTGCTTTGTTTTCTGCCTAATATTGGTGATAATCAATGACAAATAACACATGGAAATGGATCTGCTTTTCTGAAAATTGTTTTGCAACCAGGTCCAACAGCACTGTGGAAGACCTGTCATGCTCTGTGCTAGTCTCCTTACCTTGTTGCAAATATTAAGAAAAATAATAATCATGTTCATTAAAGTAGCAGGGCCAACAAAGTAAGGTTTTTCAGGGTGCTAGTCAAATGTTGAATAATAGGTGGTTCTTTCCAAGCCCAAGATTTACAGATATACAAGAAATGGGGAAGAAGGCATAGCAGCAGAAGCAGAAACAATCAAAAAAAGCATTCCAATTCTCAGTGGTGAGGAAAGGGAAGCTTGTCAGGGAGGAGGACACTCCAGGAGAATGGAAGAGAAGTGTGGGGAAGGCTGGGAGGAGGATGAGGTGCTCTGTGGTGCTGGTGACATCAGCCAGGAGCAGAGCAAGCCTTCAATCCACACAGCATAAAAAAAGGAAAACATCCAAAGGTGCAAATGCCCAGTGCTTCCTGACTGGGCTCCTGTTATTCCTGTTATCTCTCAGCCACCTTCCCCTTTCTTTCCAGCTCTTCCTCAAAGCCATATGGAAGCAGGATTAAGGTGGGTGGAAAGTACCACCTTTCCCTCATAACCTCAAAGCCAGGGGATCTCCTTGGAATGTCTTGGGGCCTGGCATTACAGCCACCATCTGTTAACTGCTCCTCTTCTCTACTGTGGCCACAGTGGTGGTGAATGGCCTCAGACAAGGTGCAGATAAGGTTCACTGTCTGCAAATGTCTTTGAGTGCAGCTGCTGTATCCTACTGGCAGATGGGACAAGGAAAACAGCCTCTCTCTCTTTGTGCATGAGAAACTAAAGGGTCAAATTGTTTCCCTGACATCACAAAAAATGACAGCAGAAAGGGGCAAACAAATCTTACTTTAGAGCCCAGCACGACACTTCAAATCTGAAACCCCTGCATTTCTGATAGAGGCAAAGGGGAAGGCAAGGGAACAGGAAAAAGGATTAGAGAAGACAGGACATACTGGCTCATGACTGCTTCTATGCACTGGCTTAATTAAACTTAAGCTTTTACACAGAAGCACTGCAAATGGTTTGGAATTCAAATCTGAAATGAAAATATTGGTGGAAGTGTAGTATGGGACTATAGCTTATTTTCTCTTTTTAGGGTCTGTGTCATTTTATCTGAGAGCCTTGTGATTGTCAGCAGATTTTATTCTCACAAAATAATAGAAAGGAAGAAAAGTTTTTTACCTTTGTTGGGAAGGTGGAATTTAGGCAGACAATTGAAAAAATATATTATTTTTGGGTCCTCCAGGAAAACCAAGGTTGGTTTCAGCTGTAGAGCAAAAGCTTTATAAGTTTCAATCTATATTCCTAGATCCATTAAATCACCTTTTCTAAATTAGATTCTTATGAATCTGAACTCCACTGCACAGTCTATGTTTATATTGCTGAGAGAGCAGTGTGGCTTTGTACCCATGGTGAGTCGTCCTTGGGGAGTTTGTTGGGAGCCTTTTGAATAGAACCATGAGGAAAGGTGATACAGGTGAGCCTGCTACAGGGATAGGGAGCCTGAGGACAGTGAAATTAAAAGAAGACTTTCATTTGCTCACCAGCCTCAGGAGTATTTGACCTTATGAGTAACCTTGGAAAGCTGTAAGGAGGTGGAGGAATGCACATTTGGTGCTGAAGAAATGAGTATTAGGAGGGGAAGATTCAAGATGCAGCTTCTTAAACTTCTTGTTCTGAGTAATGGATCTGATGGGAAGTGGATATGATTGCTCCCAATGACATCCCTGTCTTCATGTTCTCCTGAGCAGTACCTTGGATATCATCATGCCATACTCTCTCTTGTTCTAGCAATTGCTTTTGAGATCTCTTGAATCAAGCCACTGATGTAAAGGTTAGGATGCTGGAATCTCTTCCACAGTCCTCTCATAGCTCATTTGGGAGAAATTTCGAGCCTCTCCCATAGATTTACCTTGTGATTTGTCCCAAGAAAGAATTTAGGATGCATTTTCCGTGTTTGAATGTAATGATTGTTATATGCTTTTGAAATCTTGTTTATTATTGTCTTTTCCATTCATACTGAGTCACAGAAGAGTTATTTAGTTTTCCCCCTGTCCTTCCCCCCCATCCCTGACTCAAGAACAAAGCAAATCCCTGCATATGGATCCTGCTGCTTATGAATGCAGTTTTCCTGAGGCCTCAGCCAGCACAGTGTTTCAAGGTTTAGATCTGCATTTCCCAAGTCAGGGCTCAGAATCCCAGACAGAATCTAGGTGGTTACTAATGCATCCACTAACCTGAAAGAAATTCATGTGAGTCCCTTCTACATCTATTCATATAGCTAGTTAACATCTGATAGATCTGTAAGACAGCCTGCAGCTGATACTCATTTGAGCACTGCAGGCTTAAATGCCAGCAGAAACCTGTGACGACCTGGAAAAAAAGGACAGGATGTATGGAAGTTAAATAGACCAGTAATTTGTATTCTCTTAGTAATACTTTGAGCCTTATTTTCAGGTCTGAACGTCAATCATCAGTTGCTCAATGACCAGTTAGTAAAGTTTGAATTGTGTTTATTGCCAAATCAGGAAGAGTATCCCATTGTGCTAAACCTTGCAAATTCTGTCTTATCACTGCAGGATCACGTTGTATCCTGTTAGCTGGTACCACAACAGCGGCTTTGTTTTTGGAACGCGAGACTTGAGTGTTCAACCTAATGAATACACTCCTACAGCTGGTTTACACAAGGATTGTTGACATTTTTCACAATGCATTTTTTAGACATATGCTTGTGCATAAACAGCATAACCCAGAAGAACTTGAAACTCCCATCTGGATGTTGTATTTAGGTCTCATATGCAGATTTTTTTCCTAAGATATTCTATCAAAACTCTTGAATTTTTAATTTTGATTTTTGCATAGTTTATCAGTCTCTAAAGAGCCTCCCAAATTACCAGTCACATTCCTCTGATTCTCTGTTCTATAAAGCATGATCCACCATGTTTTAATATTTTAATTTTTTTCCCATGTCATTGGCCTGATGACCTGATGATCCCTGGCAAGGGAATATGGTAAACTCTCAGATATTTGCATTCATTATCAGAGGAGCCAGGCTTTGGTATTAGTTACTTTTCAGGGTCAAATATTCATACATAGAACTGAGAGCATCTAATCACAACTATCTTCTCTTCTCAGAACCATAGCTAAGCTCAAACAACATCTATTAATAACTTTCCTGCCACTATAACTGATGTAGTACACTCAAGTGTAATCAGTGTTGTTACCACAGAAAGTAATACACAGTAATACATTTTGTTGCTACACTCCAGAATACAAATGTACAGGGGGAAAGGCATAAAGCAGTGGTGCCAGTGCTTGAATATGCCAGCTGCAAAGCAAATGAGCAGGGCAGAGTCAGTGTCTACACTCAGAGTTTTGAGTCTTTAGTTGTGACAGCATTCACACAGAAGCTGCTTTACAGATTAGGGAATTGTTTTCAATTAAGTCCTTGTTCTCAACACTGACTGCCTAACCGTGATAATCTCAGGGTTAGAAAACACTGTAGTAGAATGGTGAGCCTGTATAAATCTTGTCCAGAATTCATCTCCTGCCTCTTTGTGCCCAGCAGAGCTGAAATACAGAGAGTTGTTAGGAAGGCAAGACTAATGTTTCCAAGAAAAACAAGAAATACAAATCACCAATCCTGATGGATATATATTACATAATGTCACACATAGCTCTCATTAATAGATACTGTACTTGAAGAGAGATGGTTGCAGATTTTGGTAAGAGTTATTTTTCATTTGAAAATGAAATTTTGAAACCAGTTTTTTTTTTTCCCCATTAATGTACTTGTTTTGACTTCAAACAGACAAATTTTCCATCTCAGCATGAAATTTATCATCAGAATGAAAGTGAAAGAGAGGATGAGGATGGAAATTCATATTGGTTGGGATGACTGTGTGGTACCAACCAAGACAGATATTTTTGTCAGAGGAAAACTTCACCCTCTGTAATGTGCAGCATCATAATTTAGATACGTAGTGCTGAAAGATCAAATTTCTGCATGCCAGTGTATTGTGAGGCACCTTTTAGTTTCTCTCAGTCTTTCCTTTTGCATATACCCCACTCTATAATGAATTTTGTATTTATAGGTAGAAAAAGACAATTGAAATCTAAAGAAACTTTAACTGATGGTAAAACTTTTATCAATCTGAATGGCAGAATAACTTAGTGCTTAGTTTTACTGAAAATATGCACAAAATTGCATATTAGTCCTCTCTGAAAAGTCATAATTTGTCAAACTGAATTTACCGTGAACCAATACACTTCTAAAATCATCCTTTATGTTGTAGAAGCTGTTACTCTTTATGTTGTTCTTCCCTGTGGTTTTTTAGCATTTTCTCATTTGGTTTTTACTGTTCTGTCACTAGTTCATTGCTGGTCTTTTTCTGGTACCCATTTTAGGAAGCAGATATTATAAAGCAAATCTGCTGAGAGAAGATGAGGGGGCCAGACCACTTTAGTGTGGTGGGAAAAGCCTTGAGGAAATGGGTGAATAACTCTCTGCTTTTTGATAAGGTCTTAATTGTCAACACAGGGATCACGTGGGATTTTAATATCTAATTGTACTGGCAGAAATGAAGCCACCACCACACAGCCTAGTCCATCACCATTGTATTTTTTAGAAGATGCATCCTGAAACATGACAAACAATTATGTTGTGGGGTTTCTTGTCCTCTTGTCTTCCTTAATGGGGAATCATACTTTGGAGTGTTAGAGACACATCCAAGATCTAATGGCTAAAATGAAGACTTTCTGGAGGCAATTTTTTTTTTTGTAATGCTTAAAAACCAGTTACCTGGACCAAAGTTTGAAGTTTGTCAAAAACCCTGAACTGCAGCATCATTCAAAGTCAATTAAAATGCTGATAAATGGCTGAAGTCTTCCCTTTTCCATTGCTAAAGCTGAACTAGAAACCACTATGGAGTTATTTTCTTGCCAAAAAAGTCTGAAAAGGATGAAACTTCGGATACACTGAAGGGACTGGGAGGGGATGCTGAAATATGGCCATGGGTGGAGATAGCTGAAGAAATGTGTCACTGTGCAGGCAATCTTTACATGTTTAGAAAACCCAATTGTAACCAAAGAAATATTACCACAAGGTGAAAAAAAATACAAGAATGCTGTCAAGATCTTGGCAGCCAAAAAGAAAGAATGAATTGTCTATTCATATGTGTCTATGCATTAAAAAAAGCATAAAATATTGCCCTATGAGGACGACAGCTTAAACATAAACTGCAATAGGACTTGTGACGTGATTAAAGAAGATTGCATACCTTTGAGGATAATAAAGAATTGATTCCCTTAAACATTGTGCAAGCTTTAAAATCAGTGTCTTGGACAGTATCCTAAGAAGATAGCCAGATACTGTAAATCAGGAAGAAGTGGCTGGAGTGCTTGGGGACTTTTATTCCTAGCATAATTGTATTTGAAAAACTTACTCCAAAAGGCCTTGCACAGAAGATAGTGGCACCAAATGTTGTAGTTTAAGAAGAAAAGAAAGTCAAGTATTTACATAGCTGAGAAAAGATCACCTACATCCCTGCTTGAAACTGTAGGATATGGACCTACAGTCAACAGAATTGCTATTCAGGTGTTACTGTCCACAAGCACTCTGATAAGATTGCAGTACCTACTCTGTACTTGTTTTGCAGTACCTACTCTGGGGGCTATACCCGGTGGAGTTATTTTACAGTGCCTCTAAAGGGTTAAAAAGAAATCTAAATATCAAACAAGGGAGCTGAGATGTAGTTGAAAAGACAGTGGTGGAGATTAATACTCAACCTCTGCCCTTGACAAGTCTCTAAGGCTTGGCAGTTTCTCACTAGAAGTCTATAAAATGCTTAGGCATGATTGCTACACTTTGGCAAGAGCCAAATTCCTGAATTCTCTGAAGGGGGAAAAATAAAGAAATTATGTTAGTTGTATATAATTCACTCCCATGAGAAGGTTACCGAGTTGTTTGTATATTTTATATCAACCCATATCACTTCCTACAGTTGGCAATAAAGCCCTCACCAAAATTTTGGCAAGCAAATAAGAAAATGTTCTGCCAGACACCATTAATACAGATCAATCTGGTTTTCCTTTACATGAACCAGAAGGTTATTTTCCTGAGGTAAATCTCAAACAGTTTTTACCTCAAAGGCTTGCTTTTCAAATCCTATTGCATGCCAAAAAATCTAGGAGAATTCATAGATGCATGGAGGTAAAGGCCAGAAGGGATAGTCAGATCATGGGCTCTGACCTCTGCATTTTAGAGCAATAAATTCCACCCAGTTACCCTGGTGCTCTTTAGTTGGTGTTTGGTAAAACCACTTCTTCAGAAAGTTAGTCAATCATGGTTTGGAGACATCAAGAAAAAAAAATCCACTCTTTCCTTGGCTGTTTCCCCCAACATCATTAATTAATTATTTTCACAGTGATTAAAAATAAAAGGTCTTTTTCTTTACAGGATTAACTTTTTTTTTTTTTACTTTAACTTTCAGCCACACTTCTCTCCAACAAATTAAACATCTTCTTAGTATTATCTCCTCATGAAGGAACTTATTCACTGTACCTCTATCTTTGTTGAAATAAATAGATTGGATTTCTGAAGTTTCTCAGTGCAAAACACTTCCTCCAGCCCTGAAACAAATTTTGTTTTTATTTTCAGCATCTTCTCCAATATTAACAATATGTATGAAGCTCGAGTAAATTATGATTCTCTTGAATAATGAACACAGATGTAAAAATTGTCTTCCTAGTCTTATTCACAGTATTTCTTTTGATAAAGAGTAGGATAGTTTTACTGTGTTTTCTGGCATTATTACAGTGTAAATCAATGACCACAAGGCAGGCTGGGGAGGGGAAGCTGTAAATAGGATACAATTCTTCAGGTAGGGCCACTGACCACCAGAAGACATAGTCAGAGAGAAGATGGCGCTCTGCTTGGTGATGTGTCACAGTCAAGCCTTGAGATCTTTCTGGGAAAAAATATTCACTCAGGGAGTCATTTAGAAACCTAAATTTGAAGGATGTTGACCTCTGTGGGAGAGCAAGGAGGTTCTTCTCACATTCAGTCCCTAAAGTGGGGGCTTGTGCAGGGTCAGGTGTTCACCAGAGCCAGTGCACGTGAAGGAGCCCTGTCTCCAGGCCAGGCAGCAGAGCAGTCACACGTGTGTGACCACTGCTCAACCTCAGCATCTGATCCAGCACAGCCAAGCAGTGAAACTCTAGTTCTGGTGACCACAATCACTGGTTCCAACTTGTTTATGGAATTTCAGTCTTAACTGTAAGTGAATTGCACTTTGGTTTTGAAAATTCAACCTTCAGTGACATAAACGGAGCAGATGCCAAGGGCATATCTTGAAACTACTAACAGAACAAGACTCCTAGAATCCGAAGCACCATTCCAGTTAAACTTGCTGGAAATACAAATTTCAGTCCAACTTTTTACAAAGTTTGGACACATTCAAAGCAGAAGTTTACTTTTATGATCATCTCAGCTGCCAAGAACATAAAAAGTGGAGAAGTTGTTCCATGTAACATTTTCTCAGGCAATAGAGCTAATATGAGAAATTCCCAGGTATAAGAACTCCCCAGCCCTTGCTGCCTATTCGTATTTTCAGTTTCTTGCTGTTATGTTTATGGGGCTGTGCAATAAACCACATTAGTGAAATGATCCCAATAATACAGAAAGGAACAAGCAACTGCTTTGTTTAAGGACAGGAGAAAATGGGACTCTCTTAATGAAACAATTTAATTAACGTAAGGACAGAACAGAACAACCACAGGAACAAAACTAACCTCTCTGGATGCTTAAAAGAATAAATGCAATTCAGGCTATTTCAGAAGATATTGTGTCAGTGTAGCCCTGGAACATGCTACTACAGAAGAAGGGAAGTAAAACATTGTATGAGGACAGAAATTAATTTGACAGGAATGTAAGAACTGAAGGAAAGAAGGAAAAACTTCTGCTCAAGAAACAATAATGTGTAATAACACCTTATGTAAAGGATCAGCAATAGGTACAAAACTCAGTATTGGGTAAAGTCTGCAAAACCCTTTTTTTTTCAAGGTAGATTTATTGTGCAAGAGAAACTTATGCATATGCTAGAAAATCATAACCTAATTAAACTAAAATTTGAGACAGATGGTAGAATCAGTTTTAAGAATAAACTGGGACTTTCTTCTCAAAGTACCCAGCAAGTTTCCTTGGAAAAGGCCAGATTACAGAATAATAAATGTTCTGACTGATATTTACCCAAGATGGTAAGTGGGGATAGGAAAATATGAGTTCTTTGTGGGAGGGGGAGTATCTAATGTTGGATTACATATTAGGAAGAAGTTGTTTACTGTGAGAGTGGTGAGGCACTGGAAAAGGTTGCCCAGAGAAGCTGTGGATGACCCATTCCTGGAAGTGTTTAAGACCAGATTGGATGGGGCTTTGAGCAGCCTGGTCTAGTAGAAAGTGTCCCTACCCATGGTGAGGGGGTTTGAGGGAGACCTTAAAGATCTCTTCCAACCAAAACCATTCTATGAGCCTAAGTACAAAATGCCTAAACAGATTCGTCTTACTTGTTCAAGGGCAAGCCCTTGCCTTTCTTATCTACTTTTTTGTTGCTTCTGATAAATTTCCTTATAACCTAAACAACACATGTACCTGACATGACATCTTTGCCTCCTTTAATATATACAAATAAGCATGCAGAAACATAACTACACTTATATGAGTTTTTCTTTTTTGGGTCATGAAGCCTGAAATGTTATTTCTCCTCCTTTAAACATGATCCTTGAAGAAATTCCTCATTACCTATTTTGTTCAAAGGTCTTTCTTTGTGGCATGCTTCTGTAAGAGGGGATATGTTTGGTCTTCAGATGATCAATTACGGAAAAATTTTCCTCATTCTGGCCCTTGGGGATCACTCTTTTATGGCAATCCTTATGCTGTATTCCTCCTTTTCAGGGGAATCCTCTGGACCCATGTCAGGGCTCCTGGAGTTCCCCAGCATGGAGGATATCCTGGTTTCTGCTGTCCCTTGCTGTGGTTGCCCAGGATTTCCTCCATGTTGGTGCCTGCCCTCAACACCACCTTCATTTCAGAGCATCTCCTCAAGGAGATAAATGGGATTGCTGAGGTATGGGATTTTCAAATAGACCAAAGGGATCATATTCCCAAAGAGAGGGGACATGACATAGGGTTAAAAAACTGCTTCTGGGGCTTTGAAAATTTTGTCTTAGTTACTTACATTTCCCAACTCCAGAAAGTTATTTACAATGACATTTTGTGGCTAAGCTTAGTGTTAAATGATCCTTTTTGCGGTATTACTTATCAACTGAGAAAAATAAGCTGGTTTTGGGTACAATTTTCCCACCTTGTGGTATATATTTAAGATAAGTTACATGGATTACATCACAGAAATAACTAATTCATAGCTCAGAATCAATCCTTCTTGTATTTTCCCCATGAATCTAGCTTGGCCCATTTTAAAACTCTGGGAAAACTTTATTCTGCTTTGTGCTATCCTCCACAAGCTGGAAGCTGTCAGGCTGCTGTGTCCAGCACCTGAATACCCCGATCATCATCAGCCACTCTAACTCTGCTTTGTGCATCATAGCACCAACAAAGAGAATAACTCGTCTTGAATTTTTTTCCCAGAAGAAGCCAGGGAAGCTGAGATCAATGTGTCTATACTTAAATCCCTCCCCCCCCTTTTTTTTTCTTTCAGAGGTAATGCATACACCTGACAATTATTTCCACAAAGATTAATAAGCTAGATGAAGACGATTAAAGAAAATTAAAATTAACTTTTTCCACCTCCACTCTACATTTCCTTGATCTGATATCTGCAGTATTTTTTTAAATTTAACAGCGACTTAAAAACTCATGTAAAAGTGTAAAATACATCTATTTGTAGCAAGCATTTCGACCAAGATTGATGTAGCTCTCACTGCTATAAATCTGGGTACAGTTTGTTATCTCAACAAAATTGTACAAACTTCAAGACTATTTTTTTTTTCTTTTTTGCTAGTCCAGAATCTTCTGCCTTATTCCCTTCAAACTTTATTGGAGGCAGCCAAAGGAATGGAATAAACCCTTCCACTTAGCACTTAAATCCCCCTTAAAAATTTTTGACTTCTTTTTTCACACTCAAACAGGTATAATTATTTCTGCCTAAGGTCAGGTGGGTAGCATATAAATCCTGAAAGGCAAGTGCAAGTCTTGAAAACCACAGCTTTACTTCACATCTCCTCCCCCTTTCCTTCCTCTCTCCTTCTCTTCCTTTCAGGGCAGAAACAGAGAAGAGGAAGAGATGTTGCTCTTTTCATCAGCTCTTTTTAATGCAGCATGATTTAATGCACGTAGAAGTCATTTGTGAAGTAAGAATGAGCCATTTTGCAGCACTAGAATAATTCCATTGTACTGTATTTCTGAAGAATAGCAAAGCTCATGGCTATTACTGTTAAATAGATTTGAGCAGGAATCATAGGCTACAAAAACAGCCCAGTACATAACTCTAAGTGAAAATAACATACTAATGTGTGAGTGATTTACACCAACACCAGCTGTCTCTGCAAAAAGTTAGTGCTTGTTCTCATGCTCTCATTTTCCTGGGTAGAAGATGAACTACACATATTTTCTGATTTCTTTCTTGAAGTGGTTTCACATTAGCATAATATTTTTGTTCCCACAATTTCACTCTCACACGGATTAGTAAACTGGAGTGCACTGTTTCTCAAATAGTTCTTATTCATCAAATGTGTTATTCAGACTTCTCATATTGACAGTGCACAAGTAGAGCTGTTGCAAACACATTCTCCCCTCTCCTGTAAGCAATATTCACTTTTTATTTCCTTTAGATAACTATATAAGGCTGTTGCAGTGGCTGCATTTCAGTGCTGAACTACTAACACTGGTTTTGTGGGCTGGATACTGTGTGTATAAACAGTTCTTGTGAACCTAAGTGTGTGGGTTACTGCTTTGGCCACAGTCAGAATCTGGCCTTGCATAGAGGTTGATTTTCGTATGTGCCATTAGGAGGCACATACAAAACACACAATTTTTGAAACTGTGGGTGCCTGGAGACAAAGTCCCATGAAGATGTTACTGTGGGGGAATGAGACACCAGTGCATCCAGGTGGCTGTGCATCTTGCCTGTGGCAAAGGAAAGCTGATTGCTCAACAGCGAACAAGCATGTTCAGAGTTTTGCTCACAGGTTTCTACACAGCAAAGGGTTTTAAGCATACTGTGGGTTCAGCGAGTTACTTCTGCATTTTATACAGCCACTGTTTAATATTTTTTGGGGTAGAAATTATTTGATGCCACATACCTTAGGTAAGTGCCCTAATCACTTACACAGGTCTCCTCTCCTCTCCTCTCCTCTCCTCTCCTCTCCTCTCCTCTC
>VXBR01001466.1:1098871-1157001 GCA_013400215.1 Cisticola juncidis
CGAATCTCCTCAAATCTCCTCGAATCTCCTCAAATCTCCTCTCCTCGAATCTCCTCTCCTCGAATCTCCTCGAATCTCCTCTCCTCTCCTCGTTTTAGCAGGAGTTAGAACCATTTCCCCATCTCCTCTGCTCAGTCCCATGTTTAGGGAGCTACTATAAAAAGAGACATAAGTTTCTTCTACACTCCTGTGTCCCCTGGGCTAAGATCGGCAC
This sequence comes from Cisticola juncidis, assembly GCA_013400215.1. NCBI lineage: Eukaryota > Metazoa > Chordata > Aves > Passeriformes > Cisticolidae > Cisticola > Cisticola juncidis. The sequence goes on from VXBR01001466.1 coordinate 1,099,086, forward strand.
TATGCCCCATTTTAATGCACATCATATTTAAAAAAGGAGAGTGCAGGGTTGTTAATTCCAGTCTTTAATGTACCCTGGATGATGCTCAAGGCTAAGAATCTATAAAACACTCAGAAAAGTGGGATTTGGGAAAAATTCATCCCATGTGTGAGTTCCTGTTGAGTAGATTTGGAAGTTTCTTGCCCTGCTAGCAAATGTACTTGAATCCTCTGATCAGGCTGTTGATTTTCTCCTTAACTAGTTTTGTCAGTCCTGTATTCAGAGCCTAATTGTGCTAGGAGCTGACATGGAGATGGCTCTGTGATAAGGCTCAAGGTATGCCACCCCCTGGGGGAACCAGCCCTCAGGACCGGTGTGAGATGATCCCATTGCTGCTACACCTGGCCTGTGTAAACATGGCAGCAACCACTGGTGGTGGGGCTTCCCAAGAAACTATAAAAATTTTGCTGCAGTGTTAAAAATTATCTTTTTCCTGCTAACATCTTACTGCTTAGGATCCTTTACATCCTAAATGCAGAGAGAAGGTGCAAGGACTTTTCTATGGCCTTATGTCCTACATCCTCCCAAAAGTTCTCATTGCCATTTCTTGCTGGCTGAAGCTTTCTGCAAGGATAACTGCTGCAGAAGAACTCCTATTATGACTATTTTAGGGAATTTATTGACATCAGCACAATTTGATAGAGCCGGATTCCGAGAGAGATGGAATTATTAAATGTAAGAGGAATGCAAGCTTTGGGCAGGAGAAGGCAGACTATAACCTGAGGTGAGTTCCTAGGTAGACAGGATTGGCAGAAGAGTTATTATTCAGCTGAAGAAATGCAATTCAACTCTCAGGTTTGGTTAAGGAGAGTTTTCCAGGTGTTAATGTTAATAGAAATAATGATGTGAGAAAAGAGTAAGGAATTTAAACGGGAAATGTCAAAACCTTCAGTACTCATTACTGGCATAAACATTAATAAATAACAAATTTACTTTAGTTCTGTTTTCTGAGAGCACAACAACCTTTAGAGTTGCTTAGAGGCTTTCCCTTTAAAGAGCACCCAGGTGTCCAAAGCGTTACGGGAGCATTTTGCCCCAGCTATGCTACTGAATATGAACCAGGAAGTCTCAGGATGTCAACAGGCTTGCCCTCACTTTCAGAGAAAATTAAAATTCAGTCATCACTTCCCCTGCACGCAAATGGCAAAAGAACATTTTTATCTGAGATCACACTGTTGTTTTCAGAAATATATCCGAAGTGTCAGGAGATTTAATCATTGCTTAAAGGATCTCCAAGAGACAGTTAAGCCCATAATTTCTGTTCCAAATGAAAGGAAATGAAAAGCTGCTTAGGAGTTCAAATGACTAGGGGAGACTCTGGGGAGTCTTTGCCGGGGTGTATCTGTGGGAATAACAGCTTGCATGGAGAGGAAAAAGGCAGTAAGGCATGAGAGATGGCTAAGGTGAGGGGGAATGGGGCAAATATGAGCACTCAGGGTAAGGCTCTGGCTAAAAGCATGAGAATACAGTACCATCAGGTTCTGATCTGGCAGATTTTCCAAACTGACAGAAACAGAACATTGTTAATTTCTTCTAAACAAGGTGGCATCAGTGAAAACCACAGTTTACGTTCCCAAAGTTTGTCTTCCCAGCTGGACATCTACAAATACATAGACCTTTGGATCAAAGTAGCAGCAGTAGCACCAAAGCCTGTGGAAATGGTGGCCTGAATCTAGACAGAGCATTTATTTTACAGACGTGTTTTGGATCTAAGCTGCTGCAACAGATTGGTCACTAAGCTTGCAATTAATATTCTGGGGTGACTCCCAAAATTTGCCCTAAACCAGGACAAATACCAAGTGGCAAACTCTTATGGGACTTTCTTGAGGAGCAGTTATCAGAGTAACAAAACTCACCAGGACCTTTGGCACCTGCTCATCACTCAAGGTGCAGGCAATCTCTTGAGGAACATAATTCTACCTTCAGCTGAGGTCTGTAGCATTTTACTCACTCCTGCTGAAGCACTAACTATGCTTGTTATTCTTCCTCTCAAGTTCATCCTTTTTCTTTCTGCCTCTCTTAGTCCCTGCCATATCACACTGTGTATTTTTGATAAGCTAGCTTCTCAGCACAGGTGGGCCACCTGACAGTAAGGACCAGTGGGCAGCAAAGCCAGCACAAGGAAAGGGACAGGAGTCTGTGCCTGGCTGCAAACATGGAACATCCCCTGCCTTTTCAGCTGTTAAGTGATGGTGTTTGCTCACCCTAAATAGTGTAATAGTATGTGAAAATACAAACACACTCCTTCCTCACCTTAGGTGTAAAGGGAGGGATAATTCTGATCTAACAGCTGCTTGGGTTGTACCCATGATGGAGAGGAGGGTTTGCTTTGGGTTTGTTGCCAGATCTGTTCAGCCACAAGTAAATACGAGTGGGCTCAGAAGAAGCTCTCAGCCCTCTCTGTTGCAAGCTGGACAGCTGATTAACAGCCAGCAGAGGCACACAAAAGGCTGCCCCAGGTCTGCTGGGGAGGTGGTGTGCTGCCAGTGTCTGTGTTCCAGCCAGGGCAGGACAGGGGCTGCTTTAAGAATACATTTTCTTGACATTGAATTTTATTCACTAGGAGTTTGTCGTCTAGATTTCTACTCTTGGAGCACAGACACTATCTGAGGAGACAGCTAGGTCCTGTCTGCACTGTGTAAGCAACTAAATGTAGCATAATTTTTTTCTTCAGGTAGGATGTGGCTGCTCTGTGGTTACACATCAGCCAACCCCGTCTTTCCAGATGTAATAAAACAGAGTTTGAAATGGTCTAGTAAATCTTGCTTTGCTTTAATCTACTAAAACAATTTTATCCAAACTATAATGTAACAGGTAGGATTTATAGAAGGATTTTAACTTAGAACAACTGTTTCTTTTACAAGTATGTTTGTTGTTAAAATACAGATGGAGACCATTGACAGAAAAGGTTAAAATCTCTATGGTCATAGAAAGGTGCAGACTAAATGGTATTAAAAGAATTATACTAACAGCAACTAAGAATGGATCATATTCATTTTTCAGTTACTGAAACATAGCATGACAGAAGCTCCACAGGTCCATGTGGTGAATTGTACTTCTGCAGTTGCAAAAAGTCACAAATGGCATCATATGAAGCTTTCCATAAACTATTCAAATTTAATTTCAAAATTGGTAGGATATTTTGCATCTGATACCCTTTTTGGGAGACTATTTAGGAAGCTCATGGTGCCTGTGGTTGGATCATAACTTTTTGCTTGAAATTGTTATTAGATGCTGCTTATCCATTTGATTTTATGACAATTTATGTTTCTGTTGCTCTTCAATCCATGGCCTTGCATCTACTAATGTTTATATGTTTTATTAGTGTAGCTCTCAAAACTCAGAAGTTATTAGTTCATCCTTTTCTGTTTTGTGCTTGTCTCTGACTGCATCTTATTAACAAATTTCATCACCATCATCTTTCTGAGGATGTAGGACGTATCAAATCTATCTGGATTCTTGTCTTCATCTTTGGATACAGGGATGTGTTTCAAAATCTTGAAAGGGAACAAGTTCTCTCCAGACAAATGCTAGATGGGACAGTATCTGGGGCAGATACTGTAACCAAAAACTGGACACCACAACAAAAGGAGAGAATGTATTTAGTTAAATCTCTGAAAAAAATATTTGTAGAGAAAAAAAGAATTTGGCCACAACAAGGAGAGCTGCTCCCAGAACACTAGGAAAATACAGTAGATACCCATTGCTAAGGAAATGTGATTCTTATTAAAAAGATAGTTTGGGTTTCAGCGTGGTGGGTAAGACATGTTTCACTGAAAATTAACTACACCAAGTAGGTGGAAGAAATAGAAACTAAACTGTTTAGAAACCTAAAATGTGCTATAGTTAATATCTTGAAGGAAGGCATTTTTCTCACAGTTGAAAAGGTTACTTGAAGCTATTTTCTATTTTCTATTCCACGTAATTCTTTGAAGTTAGCATACAGAGCATGTGGATGATGCCATGAGGCCATGGTGAAGGAATATTATTAAAATTCAAAAGTTAGGTTGTGCTACCACTGTGACTGCTTTGTTACTCGAGCCACTTCCCTTACATACAAACATTATTGCAGAGGAATTAATGGCTCAAAGGCTCTGTTTTTTCCAGAGCTTCTTCGGCACTCCTGGAGCAGGATGGGCAGCGCTCACGGCGCAGGCAGGGAGCCCGTGCCTTGTTTTCGGCTGGCTGTTCTGTGTGTGGCTGCATGCCTTATAACCCTCCTTTAAAGGCAGAATTGCTTGTTTCCATCTGGGCTTCCCTCACTGCTCTGTGAGACTGTTTTTTCAGCACAGGCTTGTAGATCTGGATGGTTTTCTTTTGCTAAAGCACAGAAAAATTAAACTGAAAGTATCCACTGGTTTTTGATACACAAATGGAATTCTGAAGCAACTGGATTTTGACAGTATCTTACAAAACTCTCTATGTTCAAAGTGCAGCTTGCACTAACTCAATTCACAAGTCATGGCATGTTTTTGAAATCTGATCCCTAGTACTTGTTTCGGACAGTCGGACTTGTAGCTGTCAGCGGGGCAACCCCTTCCCTCAGAAGAGCCCGGGGTGCTGGGAGGGCCACAGGAAACTCCGGGTTGGTTTTTTGCTGCCTTTCCCCACAGTAGACATGCTTTCATTAGAGCCAGCTTTATGCAAGGGTGGAGAGGAAATGTTTACTGCCTTTCTCTTCAGAGGTCTCTGTTTTGTCCTGGTGTGCACATAATAGCGTGTTTTGCAGATCTAAAAAAAATGTCTTAGGGAAGTAAAGTGCTCCCTGGCCAGGCCTAGTCCTGATTTACCCCTTCGTTATGAGCAACAAGGGGAGACCCAATATATTAAAATTTGTTTCTAACTGCAATGGGCTACTCCATTTGCATTGTCCCCATTTTCCCTTCCTCCCTTTCTCAATTCCTCCCTATGAAAGCATGTTCTTTGCTTATGAACAGAAAGGAAAGTTTTCTTTTTTAAATACCCTTTTGAAAGTCTTTCGGGTTTTGTGTTTGAGGTATGTCATATTTGGAAAATGTTCAGAGTTTTCTGTATTTCTGTATTTAGGAATTTCTGTACCATGTATATTTTTTTTACTACTAAGTCATCCTATATGAGTTAAAATTCCTACATTTTGCAGTATTTTAAAGGAGATAATTTTGTCATTAATCCAAGAACTCTGCAGCAGCCTATTTTTTATACCACATCACAATTCTCCTCCTACTCATTCTTAAAGGAAATCAAAAATTCCAGATGTTTTCCCTGCAACATCTGGCTCCCTGGCACAGGCTTCTGAAACAGTGTTTGCAGCCTTAAAGTCATGTCTTGGTTTTGTCATTTAGTTTACTGATGGGTTGTTGGAGTCACTGGTGACACAAGGACGGGTTTGCTTTGACAACTCTTTCAGTCTGAAAGGAGATAGCCTGGCAGGCCCATTGGGATCCTGCTCAGAATTTTTTGGTGCTGAGGAATGTGACGAGCTCAGCCACCTTGGCTTCCTGTCTTGCAGAAATACGTGCAGCAGTTTAGTGCACGTGGACTCCGAAGTGTTCCCTGCTCAGCCTCAAAAATGAGGCTACTCATGTCTGAGCAATTAACTGTATTTCTGCAGAACACACTGTCAGGCATTCAGAGTCACTGTGCCAGACTGTCCTGAGGGAAGGAGACAAAACATAATAGGAGGGAGCTAGAAAGGCCTTTTCTGCCATGCTTTTAATCTTTTTTCATATGTCTCTTTTTGTGACCTTTAAGCAAAAAACCTTGCTTCTCTCACATCCTCCACACTGTGCTTTGATCAACAAGTTATATTTTTCATCGTGCTTCTCATGGGACATCTATTGTGCATCAGCCCCCATAGTATGCCTGCTTTCCTTATTGATTAATTGACTGATTGATAAGGCGACTCTCATCTAGGATTTAAATGCTGTATGTACTGGGAGCCTTGACAACTAAGGTAGCATTCCAGATGAGTGTCCTAACTATTAACTTTTGCCTGTTTCAGGAGAGGAGAAGAGCTTTTTATTTCTTCCTCTAAAGATCTAAAAAGTTCTGTGTTCATCCCAAAAGGGAGAGAAACAAACATTGTGCTGGTTTTCCTGGTGTGGAAAAAAACCTTTTTCCCTACTTGAACAGTAAAGCTGTTTTTATCAAATGCATATGCTCCTGCCAGAAATATGTCTCAGCCAGGGGCACAAGCTGCTCACTTTTCATTAAAGAAGCTGAGCGAAATGGCTCCATGGAGTATGCTTTACTGTTGCCCACTGAGACCTCAGAGACTGGGTCTGAATTTCCTGCTTTGAAACATTTTGCTTCCCCAGCAGAACGGTTCCCCAGAGCTGGCATGAGGCAACCACACCTCTCTTCTGGGTTCCAGCATGTTTTCCCATATGGGCAGGATGTGGCTCTCTATGTCCTGTCTCCTCCTAGTTGTTTGTTTGTGTAATTAAATCTTCCACACCAACATGGGGTTCTTGCATGCTTTTATGTAAGAAATGCTTTATGGTCTGGAAATACCGTCATCCCCTCATTTTGCAAAGTGTACGTGCTCCTCATGTCACAGTTGGTACTACCTGTGTAATATCATAAAGCATATAGAGAGCATACATGTTATTCTGCTGCTTTTAACCTGTAAGTGTGACAGGTGCTGGGGTACATCTTTTCCAAAGTACTTGACTGGGAATTTTAGCTTACACACAGTGAGGGGTCATAAATGGGATGGACAAAGCAACAACCTCATCTGTCCACTGTGTATGTTGAAAGTTGGTCCCCGTCATAGAGTTCTCTGAAGTACTCATGAAGCAGGCCTTGAAATTAGTTTGCTTTTATAAATTGGTTATAAATACTACAGCACCTCCAGGTCTGCTCCAAGAGTTGCTGTGAGGGCAGAACCCCCTGCTCCTGTAAGAAAGGGTGAGAGAGACAACAGAACATCATGCATCTTTCAACCATCTGACTTTAATCCCCTGCCACATGGGAGTGAGGACCCTTAGATGTTTTACAGGGTCACTTAATTTTATGTCAAAAAAGCAGAAGACAAATTTTTAATGTACTAAATAAATTACACTAATAGGACTTCTGATATCTTTGAATGGGAAAATGGTGTAGTGAAATGGGAAAATAGCAGCATGAGAAAATTAATCTAGAGACCAGCAAAAAAGAGCAGGGAATGAAAACAAAACAGAACAAAACAAAACAAAACAAAACNAGAAAGATGAAGACTGAAAACATAAATCAGAGGTGAGGCTGTAGCCATGAGGTCTGCTGCATACAGGTGTAAACTTATTCCTCATTCCTTATCCTCTGGCCAGGTGAGGCCCCACTAAAGGTTGCTGCTTTTTAACCGAAACAAAAAGCATTTGGGGGAAAAGTGGATGCAATTTTTTCCAGCTCCGAACAAGCCTAAGCAGAATTCATACTCAGACCACAGAAGTTAACAAAGTATTTTGTCTTGAGGGATGGTTTAATGTCCTATTCCTCGTTTTGGGTCAGAAGTCTAAAGTCAAGTCTCCGCTGCCTTGCAATATTTTGTGTGCTGAACAAAATGGAGTGGGGCACAGACTGGGACCCAGGCTGGGCTATTAAAATGGCACAGTAAAACATGCAAGGTACAAATCTCTGTGCTAACAACATTTTCCAACAGCCCTGCCAATGAATACATGCAAAAGAAGGAGAAGGATAGGAAGACCAAGGAGATGAGGATTCTGTGCAAGTGAACACTCTAATGTATTTCTGTACAAAGGCTGTGAGTAATGTTTTGTGCTATTTTACAGAAGTTAGAGCTTTGGTAGAAGCATTTGTGCACTGTAGTATCTGTGTCATTGTGAGATGTGTGAAATGGACTGCTTGTTTTAGTCCAGCACATGAATTCAATACTGAATACAGTTTTTTGTTCTGACCAGTACAGATAAGGAGCCTGCCACTGATATATCCTGGGGATGAGTCAGGGTGATGGTGTGACAAATTCTTTATCTGCTCCACATACACATAAAAATGTCCATTTCTTCTGACGCACAGTTACCAATATTGGGAGCCTTGCTCCATTCTTCCCTCTCAGTACTGTGTCAATGAGTAGAATCTCTTACTTTCAGCAGATTTAATTGTTATCTTGATAAATATGATACTATGGCAACATGCCTGTCCCAGGATTCCCTTTGTTGCTAGACCTGGTGCAGCTGAACTAATAGAAAAGGCTAATGGGAAAGTCTAATGACCATTTTTAAAGCTTAAATACCAGTCATTTAATCTGACACTCTGCAGGCTGCCGGTTATTTCCTTGGGATGTTCACAGAGCAGTTAAATGCAAAATAAAATTTTCAGTCAGTTGAGCTGGTTTATAATTGTTATGTAATGCTGGAAATCTTCAAAATTCCTTGAATACAGTATTCAGCAAATGATATCTGAGGGTTTTCCCCTCCCCCTACAAAAATTTAATGTGCACATGCACTGCCACGATGCATAGGAAAAAATCCTATGGAGAAATCCAGCATACACAATCTGTCAGACCAAGAAGAAATAAAGGTCTGTTGTTAATTCAGACAAATGGTAAGCAGCTGCAAAATAGTTTCCACAAGAAACAGAGCAAAGCCCTCTCAGTTAAGGACAGAATATTTTTTATGATTTTCTGTTGTCTTTTCCAGGGCCAAAATCTGCTGCAAATATTCCTATGTAGCATTTAGTCGTATTATCTGCTATTCCAGTGCTGTAAGCCATAGCAACGAAAAGTCTCTTCGAAAGTAAGAAAAGCACAGTGATTTTTATACTGTTTTTCAATATTTTAAGCAAACCAATTGCCACAGAGGTATCATTACAGAGTAAATCTGCTCCAGCAGCATCACTGAGTGTTGGTATTCTGTGTCATAAGACTTCAGCCATGGTGGAGAGCATGGGTGCACTTGCCAGCTCAAGGTGCTTCTCTGATCACAATGGGAATACGGTCACCAGGCCAGGGAATCTCATTATTACATTCCAGGACACCTGTCACTCTCATTGGAGCAGTGCTTCCCTTAGCTGTGTCACTTTCTGTGTGACTCATTGGGTTATCCTACATCCCTAATATTTTGCCACTTAGGAGAACAGGGAGAATTTTAAGTGTTCCAATTCAAAATATATAATAAAAAATCCCTTTAAACACATTGTTATTCAGAATCTTTGCTGCTGTTAGGATGAACTCTTCAGCTTCTGACACAGATTTCTGTACCTGAGGGATACTTAACAGGACTTGAGCAGGATCACAACTTTAATCTCTCCTTGTGACTTTGCACCTACTGGCAGAAGTGATTGCCAGGAAGATGGGCTGGATCAGACGGTCCTTTCTTAACTGGTTAGGATTAGTGTTTGGGTCTGTGTTACTCAGGTCTGCCTTTGCAGATGATACAGAAGTAAAAGCCTCATAAATACCACTTAACTCCTATAATCTTAATGACTTTTTCTAGGAATTTTGTCTGAACGGTGTCAGTGTTCCCTAGAACAAATTCCAGAGTGCAGTCTGGGCCTATGTTATTTAAATTACATGCAGCAATCTGAGTTTTTTATTCTGCAAGGTACACTGAATCAAACCTACTTCAGGTATGTCTTCATTTAAATCATGATTTAGCCAATAGGCCAGGAGAACCTGACTGTAAGGTCATTGGAGATTTAAATATTAATATTATTGTTTATAGTCTAATACAGAACACTACAATTTTTTCACTCTTTCAAAAACAAAACAAAAAACAAAACAAAACAAAAACAAACAAACAAAAAAAGAACAAGCTACAAGTAAATAGTCTTTATTTTTTCCACCTGAGACGTTCAGTAGAGCTCAGGTGTGAACTTGAATGTTGAATAATCATACATTTCCTCCAAGTTTAGAAAGTGTGGGATCTCACCCTTACCCACTGCTGGCTACAGTGCCTGGCTAATTTAAGAGTTTCTACATAAACTACAGGATGTAACTGTGTAGCTCTCATCCATGTCAAAATTTTACAGGAAAGTTCTCTGGGCTGAGTATGTTGATTCAGCCTCAGAGACATGGAGTCTGTGAGAACTGCAAGGAGCAAAAAAGTAAGAAGATTTAAACAGAGCTTAACATTTAACAGAGGCAGAAGTGAGTAAGCTGAAAGCACAAAACTTTTCCAGAACTGCATCTCCAGCATCCTAAAACTGTTTTTACCAGTTATTATCAGTTATTTCGAAGACCATAGTTTCTATACAAACAAAATTACATCACATAAGCTACAAGAGTACCAGATACCCAATCACACATTCATGTAGTTAGGGTTTATGGCTGATATCTCATGGTCATCTGATTTAAATACTTGAGATTAGTCCCCCAAGAGTTGTGGCTGTGTGAGGATGTGTAGTCCCCTCGACTCAGTAGGATTTATGTTGACATAAGCTCAGCCTTGTGGTCTGGTACCATTGAGCTGATGGGCATTTTGCTCCTCAGGCAGAGGTGGTTATGCACAAGGTCCTTGGTGAATGATCCCACAAGGAAGGTGAACTTTGATAACTGCAATTCTTGTCCGTGTGTATCAAAAGGTCTCAAGGTATGAATTGTTTCAATGCCATTGTCAGGAAAGGGTCAGCCTCCTCCTCTGAAAGGTCTGAACTAAAGTGTGTTGCTAGATCCTCATGTCAAGAAATCCTTTAACTCCTCTGGACCTTTCCATGCATTTTAATCTCGCTTACTACAAATTCTTCTGCAGGATAGCAGCCTTTGATTCCTCACTGCTTCCACTGTGTGTAGTCACCGACATTCTGGCAAAGAGAGAAAAAGGAGTGTAGAAGAGAATGCTGGTGAAATAACACATATTCAAGTGCAAGATAAAGTTCTGCGTAAAGCACTCATCCTGACTCCAAATCAGACATAGAGAATGCCTTAGGTGGCTCAGAGGGTTATGTCAAGAACATGATTCAATTTCTTTCCCACAGTTATGCACGTTGTTCTCATTCTTGAAATACTAAAATATTCTGTTGCCTACATTTTAACAGAAAAATATATATTATCATTCTGATGAAAAAAAAATTATGAAATGCTTTTGCATATAAGTGTCATGGGCCAGATCCAGAATGAGACTTGAGCAAAGTAAAATGATGATTAAGCTTAAAAGGATGTCTGGCTCCAAAGATGGGGTTTATTCTGATGTTTTGAATGTGGGAGAGCCTGTAGTTTGTAAGAAGGATTTGCAAAGGATAGGACAATGTATGGAGGAAATGTTGGAGGCAGCTCTGCCTCTGAAGGTCTGTCCCTCAGAAGTTTAACTCAGTGCTAATACAGGTATCTCCGTGAAGATGGATTTCCTGCCCAAAATCACTTTTGGCACTTTGGTATGTAAGGCAACTAACGAACTGCTCCTTCTAAAGGTGGTAGTAGTAGAGTAAAGGTGTGCGAAAGTAATGGGCAACCTTTTATCTTTCTGGGAGCTGTGATGAGCAGCTACCTGAATGATAAACTGTGCTTTCCTGTGAATTATTACTTGGAGACATGCAAATGTTACGTCCTGAAACTTGCGAGCAAATAATCTCTCCAGATGTTGAAGTGGGCTGAGTTCACTCTGTTTCTTGTGAAACCTTCTTCTCTGTAGGTGCTGCATGTACAAACCACAGAAGTTCCCAGTCATTTCTCAGCTGAGCACAAAAGATTATTAAAAAAAAGTGGAAATGTTAATTTCTGTTTCCCTGCTGCGCAAACAGTAACCATTTCTCTTATTTCTTTACAGATTAAAAAAATAGAAATTAACCAACCTTGACTTGTTTCATGGGAAACTGCAGTTTTTAGGCAATTTCATGGCATCCTTTGTTCCTTCTCTTTGACATGATATGTGGCTGTACAAGACAGAGTGTAAGATTTTTCCTCCCTTTTCTTTTTTAAACTACTGTTTCACTTAAGTATTTCTTAATTTTGTAAGAGGAGGTAGAAGTATTTTTCTGAGGTTATGATTTTACCCAGAAAAGAAAGTGCACCTAAAGCTGGTGTGATGTGCTGGGAACATATGTCCAGTGTGCTGTGTTTTTTCCTTCTGTCAAAAAATGAAGGCATCTGATTGAAGCCTTGAGTCAAACAGTGATCCTGCAGCAGGTCACACTGTGGCTTCTGTAAATCCGTCTAAAGCAATGGGACCTCACGCAGTGGATGTGCATCCAGGGCAGGACATTTGCAGGGGTGCCACGTGGCAGGGCTGGGTTGGGATTTCCCACATTACAGCTAGAAATAAAACAGGAAAAATAAGGACAGAATTCTAAAATGAAAATGAAGTCAAAAACTCAGAACAAGCTTACAACACATTCCTCTTTTAAGTGAAACTTCTTTAAAATTCTGAGTTTATTTTTTCTCAAACACATTTTCCTGCCCTTAGTAAGTTCCAGCTTGTATAAGCAGACTGTGGAACTTAATCAGCTCTAGTTGTAAAATCTCATTGAAGACATAGTTGTAATTCTTCTACAATGATATGTTTGGAGCTGATAGACACAGATATTTTTGCATGATGCTTTATCCTTCTAAGGAGTTTGGTATCCCTTTATTCAATCACAAGTGTTTTATAAACTGTCTATTTCAAAACAATCTGTGGGATTTTAAATGTACTTCCCCTCACCAGCCTCCAGTTTCCTCAACCACTGAGCTACAGGTTAAAATGAATAAATATTATAATTGCCCTACCATATTAATGGTTTCTAGATTTAGTAAATAAGTATTGCTGTAGTTTTCAGTGTGGATGAGCAATAGATGCAGCAATTTGGAGATAATCACATTAGACATCCTTCAGAATCTACTCCATCAAAATCTCTCCAAGACCAACATGAACCTAATTAAGCATAAACAATGTTCTTAATTAAATATCTTGTGATTCTAAAATAATTTTATAACATCTGCTATAGTGCGATTTCTGCCTTAGTACTGAGTATGAGAAGTGATTCTAACTAGCACCTACAGAGGAATTATTTCTGGAGTTAAACAAAACAGGTCCCAAGGATGGGCAGGGTGTGAGGCACAGCAGCTCAAACCCATCTCTAAGCATGCCACCATTTGACAGAGGGCTTTGCGTGTTCACATACATCTCTGCTTCACAGAACTCTGGCAAATGAACTTCTCTGGTCTCCTCATGGCATTTTTGGACATTTTTTGCCCCAAGCTATTTGGCTGGCCCCTGTGCTGGATCCTGTTTTCCCACCAGGGAGCCAGCAGCTGGGAATATCAAACACTGCAGCAGTCTCGCAGGTTAGATAAAGCTGCTCTCACTATCAAATTAGGCCAAGCTTTCAGAAAAATGGCTGTGACACAGTAAACTTCTGGAGAGACCATAACTGATTAAAATCTATATACTTTCCAGGACTGACCCCTTAATTACCTGATGGTGCTTCATACCTCTTTATGAACTTTTATTTTTTTTTTAAATTATTTTTCTATCAATTATTTTTCCAGTATTTCCCAGCAGGCATATTAGGCTTGAGCCTTCACTTACACAGAGATACACTGATGTTAATTTACTGAGTTCATGTTATTATGGACTCCTGAAAGTTAAAGCAAAGAGCCTGGAAACTGTGTGGTTTCCACTTCTATTTTTATTTTAGTAGTTTTAATTGAAGATCTTTTCTTAAGTAAGAAAAAATTCTCTCTATAACAACTAAAATTGCAACATCCTACATCAGTGGCCTTTTTAATCTGAAACTATACTTTCCATGAGGGTGTCACAAGACATTGACATATTACTGTTTTCCCTGTGACAGCATAAAGAAGTTGAAAAGTCCTGTTTCTTTGCCTTTGCTAATTTGTGCTCTACATTGTTAAAAAAAAAAAAAAGAGAGAGATGTGTTAAATGTTAATGGACCCTGAAGGAAAATGTATTTTTATTTGTGAGACCCGTTAGAAAGTTAGAAGTCAGCCTTAAAAAGCAGACCTTTTGAAACTCCTTATAAAAAGAAAACAAGATTCTTTTTTAAGTCTTCATGGATATCAAAGGAATTTTGTATGTGATTGAGAGCATCTGGTTCTAATTGTATTAAATAGCCTTAAGCATCTGACTTTAACTAGAGAAGCTGAGAAATTCCACTATGGGTACCACTTTTTCATATACCTTTCACATGCAGAAGAAATCAGAGTGCTGTTTTTATTTCAGCAATCTACCCTAAAGAAGGAGAAACATGACAGAAGCAGAACATTATAGTAACATTTTATTTTGGAAAAACATTCTCTGTTTAGAGCAACAGAAAATTGGAGCCTCTTTTTAAACAAGTTATTCTGGCCTAATTATTTTGCATTTTCAGTCTCCGACACTGTGAATGCAGAGTATTATGTATATATTCACACTTTCTTATTAGCAGTACTAGCAGTATAAGCTATATTTCACCAGGTTTAGTTTGCAGTTCACACGTACAATAATACTGCCCAAGTACTTTAGACAATAGTATTTCTTTAGAGGATACCTGCAGGTATTCCTAAAATTTTGTATGCTTAGAGGATTATATTTTAGAGTTAGGATAGAGGACTGAGAGGAAAAAAATAGAGTATAAAATAAAATTTAATGACAGGCTGCCCTTTAAGACAAAGGCCCTCCTTTCATTGAAGTGTTCATTCATTTCCATGGATGTAAGTAAACAGAAAGGAAATAGCTTTTGGCCTGATGAGCACTGGGAGGATGTTTCTGTACAAGAATACTTTGTATGCTGTACATCCAGACAGTTTTCATTGCACTGGCTGGAAGAGATTGCCAGGCATCAGTGTTATTAGTGGAAAATGCTGAAGCTGGAGAAGATAAATCCTCACCTAAATTTTATAGCTCCAGCACTTAGGAAGTCCAGTGAAACTGTGGTACAGTTTTGAAGTAAAGAGGTGATGAAAAATCAGTGTGCAAACAGAAGCTGTCACTATATATAAATGACTTAAGCACTCCAGAATTATACCTGTTGCAAATGTGATTGTACAAGTTAGGAGTGTAGTGACCCTGATCCAGTGATCATATGATTTCATATCACCCACGCCCCACTGATGCAATGACCGGCAGTCTCGATGTACACAGGGAAAGCTGAACAGCACTGCTTCCCAGCCGGACTCCTAGCCCCTACTTAATCCATCCTTGCCTTATGATTCTAGGAAAAAAGCCTGTGTTTGATTATACACAGGACACCCCAAATAAAGCAAGATGAAATTAAAGGACAAAATCAGAGGCCTGTCTGATTGCAGAGTGCAATAATTGCACTCACTGCATAATAGGTTGAACAAAAGCAATAGAACGTGACAATACTTTTGCTGTTACTTAATTTCATATGGACAATCCTTTCTGTTTACAGTGAGCTGTGTGGATTCAGACAAGTCTAGGCTGAGCTGTTTGTCCTTGTGGTATTTCAGATTTCACACCTCATGCTGTAAAACTTTCCAGGACCAGCTCTGTGCTTTGAAGTACACAGTGTATGGCAGTAAACATTAACAAGTCATAAATATATTTCACCCCAAAAAATGTTTTGCAGATTATACTTGCCTTAGTCTGTGGTGATACCATTCATTATTCTGTAATTTCAAGAATGTGTAGGATGGCAGATAGCTCAAAATCGTGCTGCTTTGATGGAGCAATCGGACTTTATGGAAAACTTTTGTCTTAAAGCCTTAAAACAAACAAATAGATATTGAAACAAATTACTGTGTCTGTGTGTGTTTTTAGGTCTAAATGATTAAAAGGTTTTTGGCTGCTGTTTCACCATGAATGAATTACTATTCAAATTTAATTGTCATGACATCAAACAAACTCCAAGGAACACAACAGTTAAAAGTAAGATTTTCAAGAGCGAATATTTTTATGAAGATAGTGCTCTCCAGTTTATGTTGGCAAGGGCTAGTCTAGAGAGACCAGTGTGTAATTATTTGCCCTGGATGCCAGCTGTCAGTGTATAGATACTGTCTATTTAATTATAGTGAGCTGAAGATAAATGTGCCATACCTCTAACAGACATTTGCAGCTACAGAGCAGCATCCATGTGTCTGTAGGAGACGATGTTTCCATGGACTGTGTGAGTACAGTTCCAAATCACAGCCATACTGATTTCAGGACATCAGTCCTGAGAGTCACCTCCACAAGGCTGGCTGATTCTCATCAGGGTGGTGAGAGATTTCATTGCAGGCAAGAATTAAAGGTTACCATGGGACCCAATATTTCCTTTCCCTCAGCGTTCTCATAGCCTGTAACGGCAGCGATGTCTTCTTCAGCTCACACCACCCATGCATTGCTATTCCTTCTGTTTTTCCTCCTGAGCCCCTGGGTAATATCACACACTCTCCTTCCTGTCTTAATTGGTGTGTCCTCCTCACACTTATTTAAGGGTTTGCTCCTGTGATGAGAGTCTTTGCAGGCTGACTCTAGAGAGTTACGTAGACTTGCTGGGAAATAGATTGTCCCTCTGCATGGACACACAGGCACAACTGTGCATTAAGTGCAAGGTCCTCATAGAGAGAAACTGCTTAATTATGAAGGTGGTGAGCAATACTAGAAAACTGAAAAAATGTACATACAAGTACACATACTGAGGTTGGTATATGAAGGGACAGTCCTTCCGATACCTACCACAAGAGATTTCTTTTTAATTACATAGAAAATATTCCAAAATTGTCTAATTGATGGATGGGAAGCTTCAACAAAGTGATGAACATAAGGGAACCTGACATTAAATGGTTGGTATGCTGCCATGACATTTGCTGAATTTTATTTTTGTGCTGAATTTAAACCATCAGTGCTGCTAAAATTGATTTTTAGAGGAATAATGCACAATAATCAAAACATAAAAGAATGTAACTCTTGTGAATGTAGTCAGATACTATATTTTATACTTCTGAAAATTATAAAAAAATATTTATTTTGTTTTGCTTTGAAATTCCTCTACACACAGAGTGGAATGTTCTCTAAGAATTTGTGGGTTACTTTAAAGAACAGACCTTTAGCTCTCTTTCATTTTAAATCTAGGCTTCACAGTGTATTCATTTTCTCTCTTTCATCTTTTCTCTTTGTGGAAGGAGAAAATAAATACCACTGCTTGATGTGAACATTTATATTAATCTTTAAGATGCTGACATTCAGCAGGGTGGATCTTCTCATTTTGTTAAGTTGCAGTTGTGGTAAATTATTAGCATCCTTCAGAAAGTGCCTTTGCAGATGCATCTCAGGGAAGATAAGTAGTTTTTTGGCCTTTTTCACTTTACCTGTATTAGGAAGATAACTGGTACTGACCTTTGGTTTTCTCTCATATATGTCAAAATTCTCTAGCAAAGTGAAAATCATTCAGGTACTAAAGTATGCCATACTCTTAAAGAACCCATGTGGTGGGAAAATGACAAGAATGAACACTGGGCAAGTAAAATAGTAATTCTGAACAGATTACTGGGCATTTTTCCTGGAAGGTAACATAGTCAAAAGGACAAAAAATTAGTATGGGCTGCCTAAGGTGTTTGATCAGTCCAGTTCATAAAGTCCATTAAGGGGTCTTGGGATGTGACACAGACTGGGTGGGTGTAATGCCTTTTTTAGCTAAACATAGGATCACAGAATCATAGAATGATTTGAGTTGGAAGGGACCTTAAAAGGTCATTTAGTCCAATCTTCCCTGTAGGAGCAGAGGAATTTTCAATTATTGGTCATGTGATGAATGATCATCATCATCACCTCTTACATCCTTGAGTGTTAAATACAAATTATAAATCTGTGAGTGATTGGGAGAGGACAATCCTTTGTCTCAGCTTTATCTTGTGTGTTCTTCACCTTACCTCACTTTACCTTCCCAGAGTTTTCAATACTCTGTCACCCCATGGTATGGTTGTGGTTTAAAGATACACATTGAACAGCGTTAGGAGCAGTGTCTGAGCTACGCAGTGACTACTGATGATTTCTAATCATCTTGAAAAAACACATGGTGAGGTATGGTATTTATGGTATAGTATGGTATTTACCCATTTTACAAAATGTAAGTAACCCTTGCTGATCAATTAAGCCCATCTGACCACAGATTTCTAGAACCTGATCAGTTTAGAAAGGTGGTATTGCAAACGGGACAGAGTTATGATCACAGTAGTCAGGCACTTCCTCTAGTGATCATTTCATGTTTGTGCCATGTCTACACTAGGAGAAAAAAGACAATGTTTTGGAACTCATACATACTCACAGTCCTAAAGCAAAAATCAACAAAAGCAAAACAAAAACAGATCATTCTTAATATGGAGCGAAATAAAACATCAGAAAAGTCTTTACCAGTTATGACTTTTTAAAAATTCAGCTTTTTTTGGTCTATATTAAAATTTTTATGCATGCTGGGTAGGAATTTGCCTAGTTGGTATGAAAATAAGCCAGGCTGTGAATCAGACAAGATGACCTAATGCTCTGATCTATAGTAGATTCACTGAGCCTCAGAACACAATTAGGAGGCCATCTTTCCTTTGGAAAAAATCTCTTCCTACAGGACTTTGGGAGTTTGGTAAAATGTTGATGTTTAACCAAATTAAAATTGAAGACCATGGCAAAAAGGTAGGTCAGCTGTCTGTGCCTTCACTCCAGGATGCCCTCTAGCAATGCTGTTCTTTTGGGGACATCAGTTCCCCAAAGAATCAATACACACTTATGTCCTGGTTTCCTTTTGAGGGATAAAATGGAAAGGATAAATGCTGACACTATTATCCAAGTCCAGCAATACTCAGGGAACTTCTGCTCAGCTGCTCTTGAAAGTAGAGGTGGCCTAAGGAGGAGGAGTGCAATACCCTTCTGACACGGGGTCTCACTCTTTGCAATATCTGAGGATACACTGAGGCACTTCTCATACCCCTTTCCAAACACAGGAATCTCAGCTCTTTGCATGCTCCTTTTTTAAAGAAGAGATTTTTTAGGTTCAAGTGAGAAAACTAGATTTTACTCTCCCTGTCCTGCAACTACTCTCCTTCTTGCTTCTAGTCAGTAGTGACCAGAAAACCAAATGTTTGCATCTTGGAGAGGGACAAAATGTCATCCCAATTCCTCTGTTTTTGCAGACCTTGGTATAATGCTATATCCAAAGGCTCCAGAGTGATCATGTGCTGGCCTCTAGAAACCCCAAGAAATACGGATTTTTTCCTCCATGGGGAAGAGTATTCTCAAGACATGACTGAATTCCAATACAGAATGTCTTTAATACAACCAAACTTTGGCTTAAATAGCTAACATGGAATAAACTGTCAATGAAAAGGTCTTCAATTCGGATTCTGCTACATTCAGCTGCGCTTTGGGCTGCTCTGCATTATTCCAGCAACACAAAGTAGCAAGTGAATATGTCCTAGTACATTCCTTGTGAAATCATGGATTTATTTAATAATGGCTCAGCTAACCTGATTTTATGAGCCACCTTGGTGAGACAGCAGTAATCTGGGGAGGTTTGCAGTATGACAGCTCTGAAAAAATTTTTGCCTATGGGAGAATCATGTATTACAGAATTTATGAGAAAAAAGTCTGAATGTTTTCTTCAGCTTGATTGCAATTTCAGTAATTTCTTCTCCAAAATACACGGGCCTAACATTTCTCCAATTATCTATAGGGCTTACTTTCTCATTCCTTCTCACTGTTTAACCTCACAATTTAGATCTATAAGTACCCTCCTGAAGGTTGTGAAAATTCTGTCTAGAATAAGCACCCCATGGAGCCAATTATTTGCATGATTTGAAATGAGGAATTTGTCACATAACCCTTTTTTCCCATCCCTTAACTAAAAGGCTCTCACAAATATGTTTGCTTCTTAAAATTGCCTTAAAATGTAAAGAAAAATCTTGTTAACAAGGACTACTACAAAGAACTTTGTACTTTCTTAACATAATATTTTGGGGGGGTTGAGGTTTTGTGTTGCACGTACTTTGAGTTCTGGTACAAGTTCTTTCTTATTTCTGAGTCAAGTATTTCCCAGGACTTGCTCTCACATGGCAAAATGGTTACTGAAGTGCTATAAAAATGGCAGATGCAATAAAAATGACAATGCATAAAGGCAGCTTAGAGTAATATGGAACTAATTTATTGAACTTAAATATAATTTTCCACACCAGACATTTTATAATTCAGCAGTTCTAGAAAATACATATACAGCATAAAAATAAGAAGGCAGATACCTTACTGAAATCATAGCAAATTTGTTAATGGCTTCAGTGGAAAGGTGCTGAGGCCAGGGATTGTTTTTTAAAGACCATTAATAAACAGAGAAGCACATTCCAAAATGTGATGATTAGAAATACTTGGCAAGCTAAGTACATAATTTGCTGAGCATGGAGTTTGTAATATATGAATTGGGAATGGGAAGCTGCACTTTAGTCCAGATAAAATTGAAACATTTACAGGGAACAGATTTTAGATATCTTTTTACCTTCTACTATTTAAGCCAAGTCCAAATACTGTTTGTAAACTGCTTTAATTTTATGACAGTTTATGAACATATGATATGTTGGTCTGACCACTTTTTTCATAAAGAATGTAGGCATATTGAAATAATATGCAGTTATTTAACTGAACTGTGTCCTGTAGTGCAGTCATTAAATCAGCTTAAACCCCCAGTGGATTAATAAGCAGTAGGCTGCAATGTGGTCAATTGTTGGAATAGAGGGTATGTTCCTCTGTAATTATTGGCAAAACAAGAGCTGCATAATATATTCTCTCAAGATAAAGTAGCTACATTCTTTTTGCAATTAAGGTGAAAACCAAATCCTAATTAGAAAGGATTTGTAGTATTAATTTGTCATAGAAGGGTAAATACAGCAGGAAGAATTTACACTATTAAGACAAATATTCAGTGAAGCCTAAGGCATTTTGCACAGATGTTTACGGACTGAAAAAAGGCAGAATTTGCCAGTGCAAAAGATGCACTTGTCTGGTAACCGGTGATTGTTACTGAATTTAAAATTATCAGGCAGGAGGTTTGGGTCTTAAATCTCCCTTGCATGAACTAGTCTTCTCAGCTTTAAAAAGTACAAGATATGAGAAGTTGGGAGAGGGATGCTGCAACTGCATCTTGAGAGAATGGTGTGCAATGCTGGAACCTCCAGGGACAATGCATATATCTGGGAAATATTTCCTTGTACGAATTAGGATCAGGTCTGACTTTAGTATAAACTAGAGGCTCTCAGCCCTTAATCTGAAACTCTCTGTTGGTTGTTTCACTTCAGGCACTTGAATTAGCCATTTTTAGGTCAGCCCTACAAATGATATTAATTTTGTGCTTATCTTTATTAAATTTATTAAAAATCACACAGCGTCCCAGCTGTCAAAAAGGGGATTTACATTAATAAAACATAAGTTATGTTTATCCTGATATTTGGCTTCTCCTCTGAAATTGAGAATTAGTATAATGAGGGATAGAGGTTGTTATTTTTCACAGCCAAGCCAAATCAGGACAGAAATATATGGACTTGTGATTACACATTTCAGTATTTGGCTTAAAATCAGGTGATGATGTAGAAGCAGTCAAATAATGAAGAAAAAGTTTTCTTATTGGATGATGTCCTTGACACGTACAAGAAATTAACCATATAGAGTCTGTATTTGAAATATTTTACTTCTGGTCTGGAAGAAGACCAGTGTTTAAACAAAAGTTATGTCTCCTTCAGCAAATAGCTAGAGAGAAATGATTAAAGCAGCTAAAAAATAAAAACAAAAAAAAATTCTGACTTTTTGGATAGTGCCATCTTCCATGATTACAGGGCTTCTTGAAATCAGTTTGAACTCTGCAGGTTGGAACAGTATTCCAGGTGTGTTCTATTACATCTAATTATTTTAATAATTCTCTCTGTTACCAGGCATTTGAGAGCTGTAGCCCTGTACTGTGAGGGACTGTGATCACAGCCTCTCCAATAAACTTTCACGTGAAGAACTTCCTTTGTGCAGTTTGGTTGGAGCAAAGTAACATCTATAAAAAGTTGGGGTTTTTTTATACTGACTGTGGAAGATTGCATGTAATGGAGTTACCTTCTCTATAACAAAAGACCTGTTTCTCATATGCCTTCATGTGAATGCCAAAAGCAGTTTCCCATTGTATCAAATACTGAACAAATATAGTTCTGCTTAAATCAGAGAAGTTCTATTTTCATTAAATTCTGATGTATTATTTAAGCCTAATTGTCTTGCACCATTTAAAAATAATTGGTTTTCCTCGTTTTTGTTTTTGTTTTGTTTTGTTTTAACAGTTCTTTTATTTTTAGGAGAAAGCACCACCCTAAAAGAAAAAAATGAAAATAATGTAATGAAAATTATGTCAAAATGAGCATAACCATTAAGGTATTTATCCTGTAAAATTCACACTCTCTTGCAAAGCTGAAAAGAATGCACAATTTAAGTTTCTTGGTTCCCATACAATGAATCACTTGGCCTAATTATAGGGATGTTAGGGCAGATAATAATCATAGCCTTGCTCTGTGATGCTTTCCTGATCAGAAGCAATGTACATTTCCCTGTATCTATCTAAACATATATATCTATATATACACACAACTTATGTTGTGTGTGTACAATGCACCTGTGTCCTGTTGTATATGCACATATATACACAAATACAGAAAGCTAATCTCAATAAGCAGAATGTACAGAAGCCATTAATGAGCAAAGGGGCAACCTAATTGGCAAAGCAGAAGGCTAGGTCTAAGATAGCTTTGGCATGCATAGCTTATTCTAGACAAGGCCTAAAACTCATGGAGTATTTTATTTTTATAAAAGCCTCCATACATTTGCTGCATTTTTGGTGGAGGAGGTTTTTCAAGACACACTTATGGTGAGTGCAGAAACAGAGACGACGTATTTGTACAGAGCTTTGAAGTGGCTTTCAGGCATGGCTGAGAATCAGTTAATTGTACTTTAAAATGATAGTTTCATGAAAAACATGACTGTCAAAACAGACATTTCTGAGGCATTTTTTTTGTGAGGTGTGCTACAGGACTGTACTGGCTACTCAGTCAGGTGGATGTAAAAGGGCCAGGAGCCAGCCAGTTGCTGTGACAGTGTATGAGCCAGCCAAAAGGTATTTGGACTTAGTTTCCTGGGTCTTTTCATGGATTGGTGAAGACTATTACTCTATTTCAATAATATATTTTTCCAGTTATAGCTCCTGATGTTGTTTTCCTTTCAAAGTGGTCTGTACCTATCCAGACTTGACACGACCAATGAAAGTGGAATTTCCTATCTCCCTGGTAACATTATAAAGTCATTTGGTGTAATCAAGCCTTTTCCTTATTTTTTTTTCAGGAGAATACTTAAAAAACTTGTGTCTGCTTCAGGTTTTGATGGTATTATTGCTGAACAAACAAAATCAGAACCTGAAGACATAAAAATTCTCCCACATGAAATGCTGAGATTAAAAGTTGTTCATATCAGACAGGAAACAACTATAGTGGCAATGCAGACAGACTACGTAAAACACATTTTGAAGTAATTTTCCACCCCTCTTCTGTTCCTTAGCTCCTATGGCCTTTATGAGTTTTTAATGACAAACCACTGCCTTCAGCTGCTGACCTCGTGTTGCTGTCAGGCTTGTGGGTGTTGTCTCTTTCCTTGCCTTGATGTTGTTTCCCAAGGCGGCTGATGGAATTTGAGGTTGGCAGGTTTTTGTGGATAGCTGTGGCTGCAAATGAGGGTGGCTGAGCAGTCAGCATATATTGTAGTTACTGCTCCTGTGAGGACACAAATCTGATATGGTCAGAAGTGAGATGAGCAGCAGGAATTGTTATGTCCACACTCACCAGTTAAGCCCAATGCAGGCTGCAAGTCAGGGTCATCAATCTTATGAGAGGTAAGCAATGAGTTCTCCCCACACTTATATATAGTCAAAGTGGTTTTTTAAGTTATTATCTTAACAGAAGGTTTTTCAATTACCAGAATCACAGAATATTCTGATTTGTAATGAATGTATCCACAAGGACCATGGAGCCCAACTCATAAGTGAGTGGCCTTTACAGGGATGCAACCCACAACCTTGGCATTATTCATTTCCTGCTCTTAACAGCTGAGCTTCTCATAGTGGCACCAAGCAGCTTAAACAAAATCCTTCTCCAGAGTAAGCAGCACCTCTTAGATTCTAGGAAGTTTAAGATCCTTGTTTCACTTATACCTGTTCCCATGAAATGCTTTTGTTTTAACAAAACAAACTGTTCCACTGAGAAGTTTCTAACTCTAGTCATAACCCTTTAAATACAACTAAACTCCTGTGTAAAGAGGAATAATTGTGTATACTGTGTTCCTGAACCTGTAGTGCTTCAGAGGAGCTAGGTTTACACAGTATTTCCTTAATTTCTAGGAGAAAGCACAGCAATCCTGAATTATGGTATACATGCAGCATTTTGATAATTATAAAACCGTGAAGCCAACGTTATATCACACTTAGATTAAGTTATTGAGTCCTACGGTGCCCTCACAATGTTATTACTCTCTTCCCCACCATTACCCACAAAAGCAGACAAGTCCTTCATCACAAAGGGAAGCTAAGGTGTCTATGCACAGAAAATTCCTCATACATGAAGTGTGTGACACAGACAGTTGTGCAGGCTTTGAAATGATGTCTTGCAGAACTCCTGACAGAGGCCACCCAGATGCTGAGTTACCTGTCAGGTTAAGAGTGAAGTGCTCAAGGCCTGCCTTTCTCTTCCTGAGTCGATTTTGCTGCACAGATACACATTCCTCCTCTCTTTCTCTTGCTGTCTCGCAGCCTATGGGGAGAGGTGTGAACAATTAGCTAAAGAGGAGCACGCTATGTCTAGACAGAGCTAACTGTTAGCAGATGAACGCTGTTTATATTTGTCAGCTAGCTGAGCAACACAAGCCAGGCAGATGTGCATCACACACCACTGGACTTCAAGCTGCTGTCTTCCTTGAGGTGTTTTGTTCCCTTCATTCTCAGAAGAGTAGAGCATGCCAAATTCCAGCTTCATCATTTCTTCAGTGGTGGAGAGGCACGATGATAAAACCTTTGAACTACTTACCATCTGCACAAGGTTTCCTTTTCTAGTCTTGTATTTTAGAAATAGAAATAACAATATGTATTGCTTTTCATACACTCGGGATTTAAAGGATCAAGGCTTAAATATTGTATTGTCAACAGTGTGAGAAATCAGAACTAGACTTGGAGATAGGTGCTACCTTGGGAGAGAGGAATCTACAGATCAGTTCCTGGCTTTGTCACACATTTCCTGTTTGACCTTGAGCTGATCATTTTGATTCACTTTACTGTGCTTTCTCATCTGTAAAGCATGGAAAAGGGTGCACCATGCAAGGGCAATTATGTGAAAATTATTGTGTTACTGAAATCAGTGGAAGGACCTGTAGATATTCCTGTCAACAAAACCGCATGTGAACATTTGTAATACATTTCTTTTACATAATGATTTTGTGGAAAGTAGACACAAGCAGGAGTGACCACATAGGAGTGACAGTTTGTCATTTCACATACTTTGTTGCTGGCAAGGATTGAGGCCTGGATTGCTTTGTGGTCTTAGAAGTATAAAACAATGCTTTAGCTAACTTTCAAGAAACCATATAACTGTAATCCTTTAGTACCTACTAATGGAAGCCCTTAGGACAATCATCTAGGAGTAGAATTTGAGGTATAAAGAAGAAATTTGTGGTTCTGTCTGGTTTGAAATGAAATTAGTATGTTTTTAAAGGGATTGCTATTAGGAAACATTTTGACTTCTCTTTCTAGCTATAAACAGATGCTTATTCATATTACACCAGATTTACTAGCTAAGGCTGCTTTTCATCAGCGAGGCATAAATCCCTCTTGACTGACTGGCAAGGCACAGTAATCAGGCTGGCATAAAAAGGGCAAGCTTGCTTACTGTCATTGCAGTGATGACAATGTCAGTCCTACTCCTGCCATATTCCTGTAAACTCTGGTGGACCCAGCTCAGTTTTTATGACCTGTTCACAAGAAGAAATCCTGAGGGACTGTACTTCGTCTGTACTGAGTGCTGGATGCAAACTGCACCATGTACAATATAAAGCAAACCTCGTAAAGACAAGAAGAGACTGAGCACACCCTGTCTCTTTTGTGGACAGTGCTTCCTTGAATAAATTACACTAAGGATACAAAAGAAGAAGGAAATGTTATGACTTTTCTAATGTGACTCTGCATTCTCTGTGTAGGTTTTTGAGTGTCTGTCTATTCAGCCATCCAGGCTGTATCCTTGCCTGAGAGTGACCTGAAAAATGATTCAACAAATCAATGCACCAGAAATCCCTAAAAGATTGGTAATGACTGAAAGTGATCTAGGTTCTAAGGCTGATGCTGTTTATTAAATGTCGGCTGGCTATAAGAAATGGTGGCATTGGTAGGTGTGGTAATGGAAATCAAGCACCACGGAGCCTTTGTGGACAGGCCTTGGAAATGGAATTGCAAAATTCCTTTATCCCCTGGGGTGATCTTTTCACCGAAGAGCTGGCATGTTTCCATCCATTATTGGCACTTGTACTTTGGCAATAGAGCCATAAACATGAAGTCTATTGCTGGCCCTGAATGAAATCCAGACACAGTTATGAGCTGAAAAGGTTAAGTTTGGATATTTACAGGTAGATGTCTACATCCTGAGTCATCACCCTTTGCTGTTTTTTTATAGCTGTGTGAAGGAGAAAAGACACTTCTCAGTCATGATCCACATGATTTATTTCCCTCCTCTGTTAACGTGAGTTAAATACAGTACTGGAAGTACCACGTTCCCTCCATTGACTATGATGGAAGCCAAAGTTGGGCCACTTAGATGCAGATGGTAACACTGAGACCCTCCTCTAGATTATACTAATGTGACTCAAAATGTTGAAGTTACTCTGCCATTTGGGAATCATGAGGATTTTTTAAGGTCAATGCAGCTTTCAGATGCCTTCTACAAAGGTCAGTGACAACTGAATTAAAAGAGTTGTGTGTGAATTGGAAGATGTCTCTACTGCTTGCTGAGCAAGGTGAGGAATTCCACTCTATATGCTCATTCTCCCTGTGAGAGGGTCAGAGGACTTGAGACTATCATTCATAGAGGAAATCTGTTCTCTAGATCACTCTGTTTGACATATCTCTGCTTTTACTTAGAGGAACTGTTTTCTTTTGGTGTTTCTTTCTTTTTTTTTTTTTTTTTTTTTTTTTTAAGTTTGCCAATTTTGCACACTGCAAAGGAGTAGAAAGAGGTCAGCTACAGTTCAGTAGGAAATGAGTGTAATGTCACCAGATTCAGTTTACCAAGGATCACTTATGGATATTTAGTCAGAGTGAATTTTTCTTCAGTTTCAGCAAGGCTGATAAACTTCATGAGAAGACCAAGACATTAACCTTTGCTATTAAAAGCTTGAGATTTGGAGAGGACTTAATCAAGGGAGCCCTCATTATTTGTATTTATATAGCATACACACTGAACTATTATTAGCTTTCATGTTGCATTCTTAACACATTTGAAGGCTAGGAGTGGAAACTGGGAATAATTTGTCTGTGAACTACATGCCTGTGGGGTGTAAGCGAAAATGCCTCCTTTGATCTGACAATGAAGTGAATTTCTGTCATAGACCACACACTTGAAACAAGGCAAGCAGTGGTAAAACAGAAGGAAGGGTAAGAGCACTAATGGTAAGGTCCATGTACAGTGTGTCTTTCCCTCTTTCCTCAGCCCTAAGATCACAAGGCAGTTGCTGGGACATTTAGAAGAGTTCTGTGTTGCTGTGGAGCACAGCAAGACTTTGAGCTTAGAATTAATGCACATTAGTAGAGAAAAAAAATTATTCCTTATTGCTTTAGTGCCTGGTGTCTGTGTTTTGACAATATGGTAGTCTTTCTCTCAATGCTCTCTCCTCAGAGGTGGGAGAAATCAGTTCATTTGGTACCCTATTTAAGTGGGTCACTTTTCGTTTCTCTAGTTGACAGGGTAATGGATTTCAGGATTTTCAGTCAGTGCAGGGTGAGTTTTCATTCAGCTTCTTTGTAGTAGTGGAGAGGTTGGTGTGGTTTTTTTGGGTTTTGTTTTTTTCTTTTTTTTTTTGGTTGGTTTTTTTTGTTTGTTTGTTTGTTTGTTTTTGTTTTTTGGGGTTTTTTGGGGGTTTCTTTTGGAGGGTGTTTTTTTTTGTTGTTGTTGTTTGTTTTTTAATATGCTAATCTTATGTGTCACAGACTAAACTGTAGGTCTACGATTATGCAGTGTGGGCATAATCTTTAAATATGTTTGCATAAAGTTGCATAGAACCATACTCAACCCTGATAATATTGTCACTAATTTCACTAAGGCTATATGAGGGCTGAATTTGCCTCTGCTTGAAAGTCAGCTGATAGTTTTCATCATGAGGAGGAGGTTGAATAAATTTGTGTCACTTTTTTGGGATATCCTGCATTTCCCCTCCAGAAAAGTCAAAAATGTTGCTTTAATAGTGATCTCATTGTGTTGCTTCTCACTAAATGCAAGCCCTCTCTTGCCAGCTTGAAATGTTGGGTGTTTTTTCATGTTAAATGAAGCATAAATAAAACACTGTCCTTATGCTAGAAGGCAAACAGAGGAGGATATTAAAAGTACTCTAACTGTGATCAGAGAAATTCTTAGCTGTCCCAAAGTGACTTAGGCTTACTAGTCTGATTAATTTTTTACAGTAGCTGTGCTCCAGAACCACTTAGTGTTTTTGGAAATCCAACCTACTCCCAAATGCAAGTACATGGAAATAAGAACTCTGCCAAACTCACTGCAGTAAATTAAAATCAGATGTCAAAAGACAGCCTCTAACTGCGTGCTTTGCCTGTCTTGTAGAGGGTATTGCCTACAATCTCCTGCAAAGGAGCATTTGAATTGCCCCAGTGATTTCTGGAACATACTAAGATAAATGGAAATCAGAGCTGGTTTACCTTACATGACCAGCTGAAAACAGGAGGTGAGCTGTAAGCAGCTTAGATGATGCTGTCCTTGGTGATGCCAGGGTAGGGTGGGCAGCTCAGAGAGTGAACAGCTCAGCTGTCCATCTTTAAAATGTCACCATAAGTCTGTCAGAAGCTGTAGCTGAAAGAGCTTTAGCCATGCAACAATAACCATTCATAGAGGAAATCACTATCTTAGCAGAAGGCTCAGTCCTGATCTCTTCCTCCCTTACTTACTGGACTTTTGCCCAAATAAGGACATCATGGTTGTATCTGAGGAAGAGGACATAGAAAAAGTTTCTTGTGATTTTAGAAGGGCAGAAGAATTCCTTTGTCGACTGCTTTTGAACTTGAGTCTCATGTAAAGGAAAAGGGTAAACTAAAACAATAAGCACAGGCAATATCATGTACTGACCCCAACTTGATAAGGTGATTGATATTAAGAGAATGTTAAAATTATCTTCAACTCCCCAAACTATCATTCTATTCCCTTCCCAGTACAAGTGATCCTGAAAATTTCTGTGGCCAATTAGTAGTTCTGTCCAGAATGACAGAGGCATAGTAAAGACCAGATCAGTGATATGGGCATTTTGAGAGGTGCCTTATAGAAACATAAACCATACAAAGCTGTGGGGACCACCAGCTGTGCCTCTGTGAACTGACACAAAATCTAGGGCTGACTGTGGCTGTGTATGTCCAGACAGAAGTGTGCAGGAACACTTCTTCCCACTCTCATAGTGACCAGTGTCCTCTGCCAAGAACAGGGAGCATGTACACTGACTCCAGAGACAAGGTTTCCACAAGGTTAAAGAGGAGAAGGAGAGAAAGAAAGAAAATCTCCAAAATTTATCTGTTTTTCTTTTTCCTTTGAAGAAAGAAGGAGCATTGGAAAGAAGGGATAGAAGGAGAGTGAAAAAGAAGGAAAGCATGTTATTAGAATTTGATTACTAGTGAAGATATATTTTTTTTAGGGAGGCTGTTGAAAAAGCTTCAATAACTTATATCTAAACACCCAAAAGCACAAAAATGTGTCAGGGCTAAGAAAACTAGAAGTAAAAACAATTAGAAAACACAGTTTTAAAGATAAAACTATTTGTCATTTCAGTGCAGTTCTGTAATGGTACTGATAGTCACTCTGTCCCTGTTTTTCTAGCTTTGTAGGATAGCAAGGTGGCTTTTGAAAAATCTTTATCTTTTGAGGCAATAGGTGGCATAATTTTTGACACTTAACACAATATTTGGGATAAACATTTAAAATAAAGATCAGCAAAAAATCTCAGAGGATTCAAAACTCAGAAACACTTGTAGACATTTGCCTCTTTCTAATTTAAGAGGCCAACAGCTAGGAAAAATATTTTTTCCTTTTTCTGTCAGCCTAGAATCTAGAGTCAGTCCAACCTCTAGAGCCAGATTGAGAATCAGCTTCTAGTTCTGAAAGGCTCTGAAAGACTGAAGTGAAACACAGTTTAAAATGAAAAGGTGGAAACACAGTGCTTTCATTGCTCTTTGTTAACATGATTTTCACATAATTAAAGCTGCAGGTGTACTTTTGATTATGCAGGTATTCCGTTGTGTGGTTCTGCGTAAATAATATGTTTGCAGTGCTTGCTGACAGGTTGTTCATTATGAGCTCATTTATTTGGGTTCTCTAATTCAAATAGGAACATAAAAGCCAAATTCTGGCTTGATTTTCATTGTCTTGTGTGAAAACCTGCACACAGGGACAAAGGAGGTGTTTTTTTCTGGGAGGGCACAATTTCTCTGCTTTCCTTTCAATATGTCAGAGAATTCAGCTTCTCCAGCTAAGCAATACTTGAGAAGTATTAAAGGAGACATGGACTTGCACACCTTCAGTTTTTTTATTTCCTGAAACTCAAGAAGGTGGCTCTGTTAGAGTTACACAGCTAGGTTTTTCCTGTACAATGAGTTTGGTCAGTTATATAATGTAAATCCTGAATAATGGCAAAGTCTGTGAATTTGATTTGAGATGAACCCTTCAGTTTTCTTCCACTTGATCAATTCTTCAGATGAATTCTTCAGATGAATTCTTCAGATGTTAGAGGAATGGGAAAAGGAAAAAATTTTAGGAGTACAGTGCCTGATTAATCAAAATTATTTACATGTTCCTGCAAAGCTTCTACCTTGTCCTGTATCAGTAAGTCAGTTTCAACCTCTAAATGTACAGATGTTTGAAGGCTTCATTTTGTATTTTGTACCAGGACATGCTCTTTTGCATAATAACCAGCACACACCGGTTAGTCCTTTGTGCCCTCCGACCTCTAATAAGATAAACTGTAGCAGCTCATAATTTCAGTGATTTGGTTTCAAACATTAAAGTTATGGCTTAAAATTTCAAGGCTCCATATAATGTATTTCATTTCAGCAGACACATATTTTTGCCTTCTACGTCCTTCCAGTTTCTCTCCATCCCAAAAAGTCATATTTAAAGCAATATAAGAAACAATAGCACCTCTGTTAACCAGATTCAAATATTTTGACTGCTCTTTCTATTACTCTACCTCAGAAGAGACTTCTTTCAATGTAATTTTTAAAATCCAATTTTAAAGTAACACACAATTCTGCTTCTGAAACACTGTTAAGAGATGACCAATTAAAGAGCTGCATATCAAGACCATGAGTGCAAACCATGTTTTCAAATGCACTGATGAAATTACTTTTCCATTGTCATTAGATACTTTCCTCCTGACAACCACTTAATCATGGAAATAATCTTTTAAATATGCGTTAAACTATAGCTATGCCTAATCATCCCATTAAACATCATCAGGTCATTCTTTGCAGAGATAAATAGCTTAAAGAGCATTCTTCCTTTGATCATACTATCTCCTGATGCTTTTGATAGGAGGGCAAATGCATCCTCCAGATTTCATCAGTCCAAATCTTCAGTGGGCTGCTGCATTGTGCCTGAAGTTCCCTCAAGTGAGTGGGGCGTGCAGCTCCTTACCATCACAGAGTGATAGCCTGTGCTGCTAGGTGTCCAAACGTGGATTGTTCATCAGTGTGGAGGGGATACTAGAACATAGGAGTGGGAAAGATATCCTGTTGTGGCAATAGGCACAGGGCTAAGTTACTAAGAATTGATTCAGCCACTACTAAACAAAACTGACATTTTCCTCAGAAGCATGTTAGGTTGAATCAAGTTGGACCTTCAATGCCTGAGGAGCCGGCCTGCCTTCTAGCTCAGTAGGGTGAGTTACCAACCTACTTCCTTCAAAGCAAGGGGGTTTAGTCCTTCTTGGTCAGCCAACATAACAAAAAAGAGACACTCAAATCCCTTGGTTTGGGCCAGTTGTCTGTTTAGGTACCATAGTATATAAATTAGGCAGTGGAGAAACAGTCATGTACCCTTTTTTCCATTATTCTGGGGTAGTGAGAGTTCAGAGAACGTCTTGTAAATTAAAGGGTTTATAGAATCATATCATAGAATCATAGAATGGCCTGGGTTCGAAGGTACCCAAAAGATCATCTGGTTCCAAGTGCCCTGCTATGGGCAGGGACACCTTTCACCACACCAGGTTGCTCAGAGCTGCATCATCCTAAGACCTTTTCTTTGAGACACATCCTGTCTCAAGGTCTGAACTGGGAGAAGTATTCAGCAAAGTGCCACTTTCTGTGAGATGATTATGCAGGGCTGGGGGGTTGTTTGCCAGCTGCTTTTTTATCAGAAGACAATCCTGCTCTGGGCTGGGAAGAGAAATGGAGAAAATTTCATCTTTGATTGGCACAGAAACAGATATAAAGGTAAACCCACTGCCTACTTCAGTGTGAGGAATGCAAACATGCATTCTTTATTGATAAGGTACAGAAGACTGCGTGTGCCTGCTTTAAGGCTGTGAGGAAGAACGAAAAACAGAGCCAACATGATGACAGAAGTTACTGCAGCTTTGATAGCCTCACTTAGACTGTACATTGTAAATACAGACACTTCCATACACTGATGTTGAAAGGATATTATTGCTGGCCACTGAAAGCCTGTCTTTGCTTCTGTCATATGTTTCCAGAAGACTAGTCCTGGCAGGCACTGTGATCCAGCGTGAGCACGCTATCGGAAGCAAAGCTCCAGGTGGAAGGCAAAGTCCGCTCTGCCACACAGGCACCAGTTGCACATTGCTCAGTGACAGATGCCAAGCAGCTTGGCAGATAGGCATGGCAGCGTGTCAAGGGAAGGTAATTACAGTATTTTTGTGGTTTCAGAACTGACAGAATAGCTGCCTACCTGCTTTGCTTTGTAGCTATTTCATTGATATGTCTGAAATCAAAGATGTTTGCATCTTTTTTACGTTATATTTATTTTTTTATAGCCCAGTTTCGCAGATTGGAAGAGTAGGTGGAAGGAAGTAAGGTAATTTCCCTCCTTGCTTCAACAGGGGTTTTGAAATAAGAGAATATTCTTCAGCATATTCCACAGCATTAAATGTCAGTGGGGCATAATGAAAGCTGGAACTGGATCTTTAGGAATGCCTAATTAACACTATGTGGGACAAAGTAGCCTTTTTCATTAGCTAACAGTCTTCCATTACTGTTCATTTAAACTTTTCAAGCACTGGGTTAAAAGGTGCTTGTCTGAATAATTTGAGTGGTAAAATGTCAAGGGTGCTTTCAACTAACGTGCATTAGAAGAAGCATGGCTTATGGCTAGCTGGGGCAATAAAGTCTAACCAGATGAGCCGTTCTTGTCTGAGTTCATCCGGCTATGTTCTTTGGAGAATACATATGACATAGCCTGTTATCTTGTAGCATTGTGTTGTGCAGGAAGATGACACTCTGCCTTTCAAAAAGCAGCTGTTTCCCTCTTTGTTCCTGCAGCAGGAAGCCTTGCCTCTATGTCTGCCTTTTCAATACTGTTGTACGATGACATGATTAGAAAGGTGCAGGTTCTCTGCTGCTTGGCATAGGGAGAAAGGTCCTTTGCTTATATTTTCCCATTTTTCTATGAAAACTTTTTCAACCACCATTAAATGATGGCCCTTTCTCTACTTCCAGACCTGGCTGTGCATTTCTGCAGACACAGTTTCAGCAATGCTAATGAACATGTGGCTAGGCCATGATCTGGGTCAAGGAACTGACCCCAGCAGAAATTAATCTGTTTTAAAAAAAGGAAGTGTTTTTGAAGCTTCAGCCTCAGGAGCTGTGAATTGACACCTCTCACCTTATTGGATTCAGGAATGTGCAATTTCACA
Source organism: Cisticola juncidis (assembly GCA_013400215.1). Classification (NCBI taxonomy): domain Eukaryota; kingdom Metazoa; phylum Chordata; class Aves; order Passeriformes; family Cisticolidae; genus Cisticola; species Cisticola juncidis. The sequence continues at coordinate 1,133,114 of VXBR01001466.1, forward strand.
GTAAGGATGCTTTTTCCTTTTCACTGCTAGGCATTTATTAAGTTCCAGGTATGCAAAGTGATACTCGCAGTGGTTTAATTAAAAAATACGTTGGGAGTGCCTCCAGGATAGGGGTGGACCCACTTTATGTGAGATGAAATACATCAGGGTCTGAGGAGGAAGGAAGATCACTTCAGCAGTAGCAAATGAGAAGCTGCAATAGGTAGAATCACTGACTACAGTACTGTATCAATTTAGGAAATATAATATTAATATTATTGCAAATCATGCTAAAGTTCTATCTGGTTCCATACCCTCATGGTTGTCTTTAAGGTAATCCCAGAGAAATTATTTAGCAATATACAATTATATACAGATTATTTATTGCACACTATGCCTCATGACATTCTCCTATCTTGCTCTGATCCATGTTTTGGGCTTCCTGATTAGTAAATACCATTGTATCTTCAAGTTAAATAAACAGCTTTTCCATTAATTTGTTTAATAGTATTCAACGTGTGTCTTAGATTACTGACATCTAAACACACCATAGCAACAGGTTCTATTATGTAAAATTCCAATATGTAAAAAGGATTTTCTTGTTCAAACTTGCTGTCCAGTTTCCCTGCATTCCTCATAGTTCATATTTTATGAAAGATTGTGAGTAATCATTCTAAATTTATTTTCACTAGATTATCTGTACCTTCATGAAGCTCTGAGAGTTCTGCCTTCAATCATCTCTTTGTAACGCTGAGGATTTTCAGTCTGTGCAACTTTTCCTCAGACAGAAGCCACACGCCACTTCTGTGTCTTGTTTCCACACCGATGGTTTTTGTACACAACCTACATTGAGCAGAGTCTGGTTGACATTCCTGCCCACCACCTACGTGATGTTGTGAGCAGCTTTCAGGAGGGCCTTTTGGATCTCATCCCCCGGCAGGGACAGCGAGGGTGGTGTCCAGGCAGTGTGCTTTTGTCCCCTGCTGGTCACTACGCACTCACCAGCGCTGAATTTCCTTCTCTGCCTTGCTGCCTTGTCACGCAGCAGTTCTGTATCGCAGCTGTGCAGCAGTGAGGTACAGCTACAAAAATGCAGTTTTATTTTTAATGCCATGGATAACGATATCATTAATGAGCTTTTCCACATCTGCTCTCCCCATTTCCATGTAGTTCATGAACTACATGAACATATGTGAACACAGATTCCGGAGCAGTCCCTGTGTGCAATCTGCATCCCTGGCAGACCCCATCTGCTATGAACCCCCCACCATTTACTATGCCTGCTTCCCTTACTCAATGAGTTATCTTCATGTCATGATTACTCTTTTTTAAATCTGTGACACAGGAAGATGTAAATGGGATCCTTTAGCAGAGTTGCCCAGACCCTGAGGGTACCCCTGGGACTCCTGTCCCCTGCCTGGCCCTGGGGCTGCCCATTCCATGCAGGTCCCAGGGCCCCGTGTCAGCTGCTGGAACCTCAGCCTCTGCTCCACAGATGCCACAGTGGGCCTGGTGTTCAGGACCCACAGCCCTGCCTGTCCTTGTTACAGACCAAGCCCATCCTGGCCACAGGAGGCTGTGTCCATTCCTCAGCTGGTCCATGTCCCCCAAAGCAGTGCCTGGCTCCCTGGGGTTGGAGCTGCCCCAGCCCCTCTATTTTCCCTGCTCCTGGCTGAAGCAGTGGGATAGACCCCTGCCCCGTGGGCTCCCCTGCTCTGCCCTGACAATAGCACTTGTCACTTCTCAAAACTGCCCTGTATAACTTCCTTTTCCAAAGGCTGGATTGACTGCTCTTACTGTATTATGTAATTATCTACAAATGCTATTCTTATTGTAAATGACCAATTTAGCTGGTATGGAAATCAGTCTCATTTGCTAGTTGTGCGGGGTATTTTTTTTTTGTTGTTGTTGTTTTTGTTTTTGTTTTTGTTTTTGTTTTTTTTTCCTAAAACCTTATTCAATATTGAAACAAAACTCTTAAATCTTAAAACAAACCTCTTAAGCTCTAGGACCAAGTTGAGTGACAAAGCTATGCACTGCAGTTAATAGCCAGGGTATTCATAGCTGAGATTGTTTTAGGACAGCTGTGACAATATTATCTGTGATTACTTTTTCTTTTTTTTTTTTTTTTTCTAAAGCTGTTGATATTTAATTTTAAACACCTCCTCAAACTTCCCTCTAGAAGAGCCCTTGCAAAGAGGTCAGTGGCAAATAGTGATGCGAATCAATCATTTATCTTTTATTATACAACTCCTTAGACTGCCCTTGTCCTTCAGATCTGAGTGCTGAAGACTGGTTGTTACCTGGTAGGTGTTTTCAGAAAATATACAGCTCCTATGTGATTAACAAGATCTTTCTTGGAATAATTTTTGGTGCTGTGTTACACATTTACCAGCCTTTTTATTTTTCTCGGTTTTCTGTTTCTTTCAAAAGCTTCTATATTTGAAGATGTCATGATGTCTTTCATAGTTTCTTGTATGCTTCTTCTTAGCTATACTAACTTTTCTTAAGTTTTTTAAAGTCTTTTGATTATGGTGTACATTTCTTCTGAACATCTCATTTTTATTTTATAAACTGTCTCCAAGGAAACTGTAAGCATTTTTAATCTTTTTAGATGCTTCTTTTAATTTAACAAGCTTCCTAGTTTTTAGGGAAACTCCTTTTTTTTTCCCTTTTTTTTTTTCCTTTTTTTTTCCCAGAAATAAATTACTATGGTCACAGGGAAGTGAGAAGTTGATGGAGTTTTTGTGGTTTGTTTGGGGTTTTTTGGGGTTTTTTTGGGGGGGTTGTTTGGTTTCGGTTTCTTGCGTTCTAGCACAAAAGCTGAATGTGAACAGAGTGAATTGTTGTACAGAACAGAGCCTGGGCACAATTCACCAATAAAATACGGGTATTTTCTTTTTTTACGACTTCACCATCTACTTTGATAAGCAATTGGTTACAGAATCTAAAAATTTTATTTCTGCATCACATCCTGTCATAAGGTCTGAAGACTACTGCTCTTATCTTCCATCCTGCTCAGTCACTAGCATAACTCTGATGTACATATATCAGTGTCAACATAAACTTTAATGTATAGTTTTTCCTTATAGCTGTCAATGTATTGAATTTATTGACTTTCATCCCTTGCAGCACTCTGAACAACTGCACAGTATTTTATCCTTTGTGTACACTGTTATCCTTATTATCAGTGTTGCACAGGTTGTCTTGCTTTCATTTGACTTCTGAATGCCTATTACACGGAAACAGATGTTTATTTTGCTTTGCATTTGCCTAAAAACACCTAGTGTTTTTTTCAGCTGTTGCTGATAATCAGTTAATTTTTGCAAGGTCGTGCTTGAATAGTGCTGCTGTCCCATCATCTTCCCTTTTGTAGCTTTCACCCTGAACATTTCACATTTCTGGGAACTCTGGTTGCAGATTGTTTTGCAATCATTTTATATTTAAATCTGTGTTAAGGTACTTTCCCATTTGTAGGACCCTTGTCCGCAGCACTGTTTGGGTGAAGAGTTTGTGCAAAGTATCAGCAGAAGTTTCCAAGTCATTTGGCCATGGAAGAATTGTTCAGTGAAGACAGACTGCACTTAATAGCCACCTCAGCTCTTGTAATAGTGCTAAGCCTCTCTCTGCCTGTTGATGACAGCTTCAGCCTAATTGCTGGCTACGTTTTCTATGCACTGCTATTAAACAGGCACTGGTTTCTCTGCAGTTGCCTGACATGTCAAATCATTTCTTTACAACAGAGCTTATCATTGTGACGCCTATACAGCCCCACTGATCTTTCCCAAAATTCCCTTTAGCACATGTGCAGACTTAAGTCGATTCCCTGATGTGCTGGGTGCAGTAATTGCTGGAGATGAGGGAAAACTTGCTGTCCCCCATCTGCCTAGCCTGCTCTGAAAGGCATATCTGGCAGCTGGGACACGGTATACGTAACTGAGGGAGGGTGGTTCCTGGGTGTTTTATTTATTTCATAATTGTGGTGGGGCATTAGAAATGGTTGAAGTGACAAGGTGTCACTGTTTTCACTGCCTCAGCTGCTTCTGGGGGCTTATGCAGCTGCACAGCTGGATGTCCAGGGGATGAAATGGAAGCTGTGCTCTTGGCTCCTTTCCAACTGGCTCCAAATGTATTTGACAAACATCCATGTGATAGTTAATGTAACACCTGCTCAACAAACAAAACCCAAGTTTCCCCTCCTCTGCTATACTGTACATCTGTTATTTTGCTGACATGGAAACTAGCGTAACAATTAGATTCATTACTTGCCCTCTAAGTTGATTCCAGCTAAGCTGAAAAGACCTTAGTGTGTTTTCTCAGTGATTGTTTAGGCTGCAGCACAAATTAAGTGGTTCTCACTCCAATGAGATTTTTTTCTACAGTGCAATTGCACTTACATGTGTATGTTTGTGCTCGAGGTAAGACTGAGAGGCAGCATTTTCTCCTGGCCAAGTACAGATCCCAGCTCTTGGCAGAGGCATGTTTACTTTTGGAGTTCTGGGCCCAGGTTTACCTAGAGATCAGAGAGAGGAAATATGCAAATGCCTGAAGAAGACGGGCACAACCTCACCTGTCCTTAGCTCTTTATGCCTTCTCTGTTGGGACTTACTGGGACATTCCAAGTATCCCAGCAGTTTCAGGCAGCTGCTATTAACAAAATAATCTGCCAGAGAATGTTTTCTTTTTCTCCACAAACTTGGAATTTCTCCCTTCACAAAATCCCACTACTTCAAGGTCAGGACAGGGAACAATCATTCTTGAAGGAGTGACAAGGTTAAAGTCCAAGTTCTCTCCCACTCCTCAGGTCCCCCACAGCTGTTATTTACTACTGCTGTGTGACTTTTAATAACCTGCCCTCCAAAGACTTGCATTCTGTAGGGTTACTCATATGCTAAAGACAATTGCATGCCTAAAACTGGAAGCTAAATGGTTAATTACTGGAAACTGTCTCTTTCTGACTTCACTTTAACTAATTTCATATTTTTGTTGCATGTTTTAGACCTTCTGCAACTCAGACCACTCCTTAGCTTTGGAATTAATGAGGATTAGATAATACTCTGAAGCACAAGTCTAAAGCATGTTGCAATTTGCGAGGTTTTGATTCCCACTATAAGCACTGTGCTCTGTATGGTTCCCTAAAAAGTACACTGTTCTGAAGTTGCTATTTTGCAGCAACCAAGTACAGCATGGTGAGAAAGATGCAATGTGCAACCAGTATGCCTTTGTTTTAATCTTTTGCATTATTTGGTTTAGCTTTACTAAATTACCATTTTATTCTGTGCCCTCATCAGGAAATTATCCCAGAGATAGTTTCAGAATGTAAATAATACCATTACATGGTCAAGTTTTTTGATATATCAAACAAAAAGAAATTCCTGAAAACTCTTGTGGTTCTGGAAATTGATAGAATACTTTAATCTCTGTTACACCAAAACAAGAGCTCCTCAGTAAGCATAAAAACTTTTCTCTTTGGAAACTGTGAATAATACAGAAAGGGGCTGAGCAAGAGCAGCTCTGTACTTTACAATAAACTTTCACTCAGATATCAGCCTTGTTTTTCCTTCTTGCCTGTGTTTGGCACAGCTGTCCTGAACCAAAAGCAGAAATGAGACTTTTCTTACTGCTTAGAAAACTGTCTCCGTGAAACCACTTACCTAGGATGTAAGAGAGTCTTAATGTAGTCCTAACAGCTGGCAAACAAAGAATGTGACTGCTTCTCTGCAAGCCTTCATGTGCAATGAACCAGCTCCAGTTTGTCTTGCATCCACTTTTGTTAGAAATCCTGAAGCCTGGTTGTTCATGAAATTTGAGAACCCTATTTTGACATTTAAATGATTTTGGCTCTTTGGAAGGCCGAAATTCACTTAAAGCAAAGGCAAAATTTATTTGTTGTTCTTTTGTTAGAGAAGTTATGGCATGACCACAATTTCTCTGTTTCAGGAAGGATTCCGTGTTGTTCCCTGCCATGAGCTGAAATGCAGCAGGTGAAACAGAGGACAATTTGGGGACAAGAGGTCTCGAAGGGGCCTGTCCAGGCACCTTGTGAGCAGCTGCTGAGGAAAGATACAGTGCCCACCATCAGCTCAGGCAGGCACTAGGGAATTATGCAGCCCTGTTTAATCTTCAGGGCATCAGTCCAGCCCAGTGGGATAGAGAAAAATCTTTGCAAGTGCTTTAGTTAGATTGCAGCACAAACCTTCAACTTAGTGACTCTTGCTAATTAGGATTCTGTGTTACTGTGTGATTTTGTACCCTCCCTATCAATAATGCCAATCTATGCTAAAAGCAGAATTTGTTCCACAAAAAATTTCCTTTTGTAAGCAAAATGGTTGAAGAGGCACCCTTGCCATTTGTTCATGCTGCTTACACAATGGTGTCCCACTAAGATGAAGCATTATTTTTCTATTTCCCATTGCTATTTTTTGCTATCAAGTGTAATACCAGAGCACGAGCCATCTATCTTTTAGCAAGAACTTGGTTTTTTTTTCAGGATATGGGGCTTAGTTATTCAAAAGCAAGCAAGATACAGCTTTGCATAACTATTGAGGTTCTTTTCAGAGGTTAATTTGTTACGTCACATAGATTATCTGCTCAAATACTGTACATTCCCTTACCCTGAGGCACAGAGGTTCATTAAATGAGCTATGCAGTGAAAGAACCAGACTTTTTCTAATACAGTTTCTAAGCCTCCTGGCAGTTCTGTGCAAAACATCCTTCCCATGCTCTCAGTTATGCAGTCTTCCAAAGGGGACCCACTGTGCATCTGTCATAAGCTTTTTCCAGTGTCACTAGTAATAAGGATTAACCTCTCTATGTCTAGCTCCTGAGAGCTGGCTTTTTATGGAGACATAAAGAAGAATGTCTGGGGGCAGAAAGCAAGGCTATACTGGTCTAGGATCCTTAGCTTTAGCACCCACATTCCCAGGTGGCTGGACAGACCCTGAATTAGTTGACCTTCAAGGTACAGTGAAATGCCAGTCTATTTATTCAACCTTGTGCCTAAGGGAGGTAATTGTAGGAATTGGAAACATTAAATAACAGTGCACAAGGATGAGACATTATTTAAGCTGACACTGTCAATTAACTATGAAAATTGTCTGAAATTTTTTCATGAGTCAAGGGAGTGTGTGGGGTGGATTATGCAACTCCCCAAACAAACAAATAAGTAAAGCTGTATGTTCCAATGACAAAGTTGGTGAACTCCTGCTGAACAGTTAGCAAACCATTGGGGCAATATCACTTATTAATAGGTAGCCCATAAATCTGGACTAATGAAGTTGCATTATCCTAGCCTACCCCACAAAAGGGGCCAAATTCACTCCTGGCACAGGAAGCAGTGCAAAAAGCTGCCAGAAACTGATGTTTCTGATGACTCAGCACTGACCCTCCCAGGCTGAGCTGTGACCCTTCTCAAACCAACTCTTCTTCCCCAGTGTACCACACAAAGCTACCCCTGCATTGGGGAAGGGACTCCGAAGATGCCCGAGAGTGAAGTCGACTCACTGGTGAGTCTTGCTTGGTACCGATCAGAGCTTGTAGCTGGTGCTTGTGAACTTGGCCAGCTTGTGAGCAGCATCTTCCTTTCTCCCCTCTCCACTTTTGTTTCTACCTTTCTCCTGAGCTATAGTCCAGACTGGAGGGGAGTTAGCAACTTCTCTGAACCTCTGTAGCCCCAAGGTTGGGCATAGTTGCAAACATTTTTCTCATGGGCTTACTTTCTCTCTCCTACTTCCACAGTCCTCAGTTGCTCCAGAAGAAGTTTCCTGTTTGCCATTCAGTCACACAGGGCAGAGCAAGGTCAATGCTTCATCCCCAGAGCAGTTAAGGGTGCCAGGGCCAATGAGTAATGCTGCAGGAATTTGCCTGGACATCTTTGCTGGTTTGTAATACATCCTCTAGGGACAATTTGCTTGTTAGAGCTCAACTTTTCTTTTAAAAGTTCTTTTGGTTGAATCTCTTGAACAAAGATTCTTTAAGAAATGGACTACTTTGCTTTCTTGAAAATATCAGTTATGCAAGCAGGAATAACTAGTAACTGTGGCAGCAGAACTGTTTTGCACAAATGTGACCTAAATTTCTTTAACCTGAGGCTTTAGTTGGTTTCAATGCATGAACATGAAGACAAAAGGAAACTACAATAAACTACCTTCTTGTTTCATGAGGTATTTCCACCTCTTTAAAATCCCATCAGAAAAATCAGGCCTAATGTACGAATCTGTAACCATGAAAAGCTAAAATATCACAAAGGAGGATATATAAAAATATCCTGTTACCAGTATATAACCTCCACATGAAACTTTTGATGGTATCCTTATTTCTGATTAAGGAGTGGCTGGACTAATCACAAGTAGTCAGGGTTTTGTAGTTTGATTCAATTAAGCAGCATGTTATAAATTATGTTAATATTTTTCTGTCTTTCTGAAGGGCCTGTATAAATATAGCAGTGTTACTAGCTGTTGTACTTCTCACTGGCAGCTCATCTCTTATTCAAATGGATGAGTAACAGTGGGTGGAATTCTCAATTCTTTAGTCTTTCCAAGTTCACTGAATTTTTCTTTACCTCTTTTTTTGATTAAAATGCCCTCATTACGTATTCAGTGATAGGCATACATAGCAAGACATCATCTGTGCTTTGATAAATTTACTAAAATGAAAGCTAATTATTGACCCTATTAAATTGCAGCTGTATGTAGATCACATAAAATGAGATTGATTCATCTTGCCTGTTTTTAAAGAAACACAAGAAACACATACCTTCCAGATCAGAATCCACTGGCTGGGAGTTAATGCACTCAGAAGCCTTCAGTTCTTAACACTACCTTGTCTGAGTAAATACATGTTCAGCCACCACTATGTTAATGGGTTCAAGCATTCCTAATGATTTGGGGATTTGTTTATAATCTGAGATACCTGGACTGTTTTATTTACTGGAGTGGCTAGCCCACAGGCTTTGTTAAGCCTAAAGGCTGTGAGCTTTTGTGTATGCATGCATTAGACATCCACTGCAGATTCTCAAATTGCATTGACTTTGTTGCCAAGATGGCAGGCAGCTGTCAATGTGGGCACTAGCAAACACAGATGGAGCAAGTCATTCAGGAAGGGATGTGATATTTGACAATTCAGCCTTCCAAGGGGCTTAACAGGTCGGCAGCTACCACAGCCCCATGTTGTCTTATTCTTAGATCAGCATAACGAATCATGCCTGGGAGACCGAGTTAATCCTTTTCAGGTTCCCTGGACTGTAGATCTTTCTGAATTTTCCTTTCTTTAGTCCTTTGTTTTCCTCCTGCTTTATACTGAAAGTTAGCTACAACAGCAAGAATGTATTAGGCTACTTGGAATACTGTCTTCAATTCATCCTGTCCTGCTGGCACACGGCACAGGCTGCACAATGAAGAACCTCCTGCCTCACTTCTGGAATGAATCAACAAGAGGGTTTATAAAATGCGACATCTACGCGTGCTCACACGCACACAAACACTCATGCATAAGCTGGAGTTGCTGTTGTCTTAGTTTGAGGGTAAATGCAAATCTAGTTTTTGGAGCCACTGTTTGCCAAAAGGCTGCAAAATCTGGCCCTGCAAATTCAAGGAGTTATTAGCTACTTCCCAAGTACTTCCACGTCTCCCAGTGCATGGCATGCAGGTGGCTTTCTCCAGCTGGTTAGATGCACCATTCGTCACTTCAAAAGCAATTACAATGCCCTCTTCTGCACTCAGTCAGAAAAGGGATCCCATCCCATTACTAGAAAATTCAGCTTGGGGCAGGCACTCTTCTCCTTGTATGAACAACTCTCATTGTGTCTTATAGCAAGGAGGTATAAGGCGTTTGAAGATTAATCCTGTCCTCACTAAGGCACATCTGTTGTCCATTAAATTAGAGAAAGGGGCCTCAAATACCCTCTGCACTTTGGGCTTTTGCCTGTCAGTGCAGCTCTATCCTGCCTTGACTCTGCAGTGATTTCTCCCAAGCATGAGACCATTAGGTAGATGTTAGGTAGCAAAATGCACTGTATATCCCCTGCTGTGATTACGCACATTTTTGATTTTGATGGCTGATTTTGATTTTTGATTTTAAATTTTGATGGCTGGACAAAATACTGGCCTTATTACACCTTGGCTGTGGTGGTATAAGCTATCGTCTGTGGAGAGTCATTCCAAGCTAACCAGGCTTGAATATCTCATTTTTAAAATAAAGAAATATAGAATTCCTAAATTAAAACCAGGTTTGGATAGCCCTATAAAGATTACAGGTAACTTCAAGCCTTTTACCCATCTTCAGTGTAACTTCACCCACTTACATTAGGACTAAAATTTTCCAAAACCTCTCTCTTTTGTATCAAATTAAACTGTTCTCATTTACCCTGTGTTTGAATCTGGTACAGAATATTCAATAACCACAAAGCTCCTGTTTTTCCTACTCCAATAATTGGTGGGTGTGTCATCTGCTTTTAGGAACTATGTTCAGACAGGTTGCTGTCTACTTTCAAAATGGTCATTCCAAAACTGTGCCCTCATGAGACCATACTGACTATAAAATGGTATCAACTTTAGAGTAGTGCCAAGTGTAAAGTCAAAAGTTGATGGTCTCTGAGATTCTGATAACAGTGATAATGCTCCAGTGCTTTGGGAACCCCTTCTTTGCTAGAAGGAGATGACAAAATCTTTGTAGCTGAAACTAGGCCGACATGAGTAATTGATTTTATTGGTTCAGCAGTAGAATTTATAAATAACAATAAAAGTAGAACAGATCAAAGGGAATTAAAAAAAATTACTCGACAAAGCAAAACACCCCAAAATGTCATTTTTTTGAGTTGCATGGGCTGTTCTATTCCACTTGAAATACTTAATCTTTTCAGGAATATGAAAAGTGATAAGCAAAGAAGGGACCATTTGTGTTTCAAAATGTTCAGAAAGAATTGCCTTGCTTCACTTAGATGGTTAGATGAAATTCATCACTAGTAAGAGTGAAAAGCTGAGAATAAATGGCCAAATGACCTCTGAGAAAGGAGTTTGGAGCAGCATTTAACACTAATACACTTGGGTCCATCATTCTTTAATACATAACCAAACATAAAAATGGGTCTTAATATGATAGAAAGTGTCTCTGTGATGGTGTAAATCACAACAAACAAGCAAACAAGCAAACAAGCAAACACAAATAATAATGCTTAACAACTAATTTTCCTATGTTGTGTTCAGTAAGAGTTTCCTATCTCCAATTAGTTAGCAGAAAAAGCAGGCATTTTCAGTGATTATACTTGGGCTTCTCAAAGGATTTACACATTAAAAATAGAAAATTTCTCATATTTGAATCATCAGAAGAGTCAGGCTTAGCATCAATCTGAAGCCACATCCAGTTTCAGAGGGACACTGTCTTTATGAGCTTCATAATGGAAATTTGAACAAAGCTTGAATAAAGATTTTGTGTTTGTTAAAGCACATGGCAGCACTGCAAGTCGGGAGGAAGGGAATTGTAAGCCATATCATGATTATATATGAACAACCATACTCGCAAAGTTACTCTCCTGCAATTCCTTGTTTAGCAATTTGTCCTGAAAGAGGAGGACTTCAGGTCTGTTTTATGTTGCTTGTTGCTTAAATTTAATTTAGGTTTAAGTTACAGAAATGGAGGGGGGGTGGGGGGGGGGGGGGGGAAGAGACATCAAGAAATCCCCCAGTGAACTCCATTGGCCCCAAACAGCCCGTGTTTCTGAGACAATCAGTCTGTGGTATGGGCAACAATAGAGGCTTTGATACTGCTTTTTTCAGGGTTATTTGCTATGTTCATTTAGCTGGTTGACTGGTTCCACCTCTTTTCCTCTTTTGTCATTACCTACTATGTTAGGGATAGTGTTTGTTTGTTTGTTTGTTTTCCTTCATTGATTCTGTGCTGATTTTACCCTGCTCACTTTGACTGTGGGAATTTGCCTCAGATAAATATGATTATTGTCCTAGCAGTTCTTGCCAGTATTGGACCAGATTAATTATAGATGCTTGCAGGGGAACAGCTAAACTATACATGTGTATAATCTATAGGAAAAATACATGCAGACATCACAGTTTCTAGTTATTCAATCCACTTGTAAAAGAGCATATTTTAAAGTTTGAGATGATGTCAAAGTGGACAGGCTGAGGCTCAGTGAACCTGATATTCGTGACTGGGTTGGCTACAGGTAGTTAGCAAAGTTATTATACCTGAAATCATGAATGAATATATTCCAATACTGCTTCCATGACTCAGGCCTTTCATTTAGTAGAAAAAGTAAATTAGGGAATGTAGTCAGAAAAAGCATGCTGGTAGAGGCAAGTTAAGAATATTGGCATGTTTCTTTCAAAAACTTTTCAGATGTGGTGATATAGTGCAAAAGAGGGTACTTGTGACTGCAATGAATGACTCAAAATGTCAGGAGAATGAAGGGAAATAGTTCTGCATTCATTCTCATCAGGCTTTGGCCTTTCTTAATGTTATAAGGATGTCACGAATGTCAGAAATTGCAGTTTTACCAGTTTGTCTGTTACATAATTTACTTCTTCTTTAGAAAAAGTAAGAGAAAGATGAATGTATCAAATTGACAGCAGAATCATTGTACTCTACCATTGTGTTAGACTTTGAGAGCTTTATTTCCATATGTGAGAGGAGTCAACTGCTGTTTCTAATCTACTTTCAAGCCCACTTCATGTGGATCTTGAAAGAGCTTGGTCCTCTTTCCATATTGCCTTAGTCAGTAAATGTTATTTATCAAGGTATTTACATTTATTAGGACAGATTTCTTGTGGAGTTTCCCTTCATACAGCTAGCAGAAATCACATTCTCATGCATTCTTAGTTATGCTATATGTCAGTCTTGCAATACAAAACTGATTTAAAAGTGAAAGGCAACCACTATTTAATAAAACTCTGCACTGTGTTGCACAGAATTACACAGAATTTCTGATGGTAGAGGGGATCTTTTTAGACCACTTAGTCCACCCTCCTTGCTCAAGCAAGATCCCCCAGAACAGGTTGCCCAGATTTTGTGTATACCCAGAGAATGGAGGCTTCACCATGTCTCCTTGGCAGGCTGTTTTAGTGTTTGAATACTCAACAGTAAAATAACTACTTGCATTCAGAAGAATTTCATGTGTTCCATGTTGTGGGAGAAGGGTTTCTCTTCTTCATATACAGTGTGCTAACTAAAGGTAAGATTCATCTCAGCTACGTCAAAGGTCCAAAATACAGGGATATAACCTATTTCTCTCAGAGTGAGATCTTGCTGGAACTGGGGTCTAGGTAATATGATAATGATGGCCATTTGTATATGGGTTTTTAATGGAATATCAAGGGAGTCTATGACAGTAAGTATAGACAAAAATGATTATTTCTGAGGAGATTAAGTTAATAAATTTCCTCTCTCTCTCTCTTTGTGTTTGCTTTTGTTTTGCATGATGATTACCTCATATATATGTGTGTGTGTGTGTGTATGTTGTATATATAGGATTTTTGCAACTATTTGCTACCTTTAGTGGATTGGTGACAAAGAGTTGTTTTTTCAAGCTATAGTTACTAGCTATGATTCAGTAAATCAAATGCACACACCGCTGCACTTTGGTACTCCCTGAATGACATTGTATGGCAATTCCACAAATAACTGAATATTTAAAATAAAATGAAAAATCTTGTGAATATTAAAACTAACTTTCTGGCAACAGGATAAAAGGCAGCCAAACATCATCTTCTCATCCAAGGTAATAATTCACTTATCATTCACAGGTGAAAATGTAGGGTTTACACTTATTTGAATGGTGGCTTCCATCTACATGTAGCTCTAACATATAATATGTAGGTCATCTGATGGAATTTTCTGGTTTTTACAGGATAATTTTTTCAAGAAAGGGAAAATGCTACTTTGTTGAAGTATAATCAGCTCATGAGAAGAGTTATGAAGATCTGCAGAGCTTAGTAGAAAAGATGAATAATGGCTATCTTTTCACATGGGCTTGAATGAATGGGCTTCAATGAACAGTTTCAAGGCCTACAGTTAGCAGTACATAAGTTGTATAAAGATAAAATCAAGCTGTGAGCAGAATGTTACATGAGCCAAAAATAGGTCACATTAGAATCTTTTCTAAAGACCTTATCAAAGTTACTCATTTCCAAGGATGTTGAAAAATTACTAGCAATGTGTGCAGCTTGCCATAGTCAAACAATGCTGATTTCTAGAGGTATGTAACAGATGACATTGTAAACGCAGGAGAATTCTAAAATGGTGTTAAAAACTCAATTTATATTATATGGTGTTGAATGGTTCAAGGCTTTTTGGGAAATGTCTGTGAGGAAAGAGTGATTTCTGAAAGCTGGTTGTACAGCTCCCCAGGTAGTAACTAACAGACAAAGGAAACATGCTGCACAAGGTGTTAGGTGCATTTAGCCACCTTTTTTAGCCAAAATTCCCCTGAGGGACAGCACAAGCTTCCTCCCTGTACATTTTCTCTTTCTGGACAGCAATGACAGATTATAATTATGTTGCACGTGCCATTTCCCAGATATCATTGTCAGATGGAGGTGTCAAATGCCCACACAGTGGTGCCACTGGGACTGTTTTCTGTTGGTGGTATTTTTCCTGAAGATGAATATGGACTGCTGCATGGCTCTAAGAAGGAAGAGCAGGCATTTTGGAAAGTCTGAAAACCTTGGGGCTTGTCCTGAGCCCAACTAAGGCCAGATTTCTGGGTTAGAGAAGAGGTGGCACACATGGTCCTGCAGATGTGTGCAGTGCTGCAGATCTCTTATTCTTCACCCAGAGCTCTTTACTGGTGGTTTCTGAGGGAATCTTATTTTTCCCAGTGATGCTGCAGTAAATGGGCCATATTAGTTTGAAAGAGCTTAATCAGTCAGCACTCGCAGATACAAAATCTATTTCCTGTATTTGTAAAATTCATTGCAACACATTCATTTGAATAATACCATTTGCTGATCAGGTATTCTCCAAGATGGATAATGATGACAGAGCTGCTGTGTTCCTGGGCTGTGATTAGTTTTATATCACTCAGAAGCAGTGTATTTCTTCATTGATCTAATCCTTCTAACTTTTCATCTGTGACAACAGAAAGATATGGATCATCCTTCACAGTAAATGGCCTGGGTCTGATTTTCTATTTCTGTTTTTAAGAAGCCATCTTCCAGTGCCTTCCATTGTGCCTGACTCTCAGCTTCCTCTGGTAGACTGATGGCCTTGGATGCAACAGCCTAGTCTTTAGATCCTCATTTTTCTACCAAACTGACAAAATTTTCTGATTGTAGTTTTAGGGATTACCTTACTCCGTAAAACAAAAGTTAAATTGCATCAGTACCTGATTATTGGGAGAATAGTCTGGTTTAGGTACACTGGGTGGGGTATTAACAGTGTTTAGAGCTTTTACCTTGGATTTTACCTTGTCTCAGGCTGACCTTTGAGATACAAGAAACTCTTTCTTCAAAGCCTACCCTGAAGAGCTGTAAATGATTAATTCAGCAACCATAGCTAAATGTTGTCTGCAGAGGACACACCTGAATGAGTACACAACATATTGACTGAATGAAAACTAGATGGAAAGTTGAATGAAGTAGGACCATAGTTTTTATCACATAAAATCAGAGAATCTTTAGGGTTGGAAAAGACCTCTAAGATCACCTTTGACCAAACACTACTATGCCAACAAAACCATAGCATTTATTGCCACATCCAGTCATTTCCAATGCTCAAACCTCCTTTCAGGGAAAAATGCTTCCTGGTGTCCATCTGAACTTCCCCTGGCATAGCTTGAGGCCATTTCCTCCTGTCATGAGTTGCCTGGGAGAAGAGGCTGTCCCCCACCTTGATACAACCTCCTTTCAGGTAACTCTGGCAAGTGATAAGGTCTCCCCTGAGTCTCCTTTTCCCCAGGGTAAAAACACAACAATTAGAAAATTATGAGAAACAAATATAAAACATGTATTAAGCTCCTAACATTAGGTTTCTAACAAAAAATGTGTGAGTTTTCAGATGAAGATCCTGACTGTGGTTCTAACTTATGACATGAGTTCTGATAGAGATGGCAAGTAAGGTTAGCATGAGTCAGGCTGCACAGGGATTTTGTTCATAAGCCTTGAGGAAACAAGCGTGAGAGCAGTAGCTCTATCACACTTTGAAATGTTCCTGGGCTGATTTAGATTTGCTGTCTGAGGTATTGGTGAGGATGCTGTTCTTACAATTGATTCCACACAGGGCAGTTCATGGTCCCTTGGGACTTTCACTGACTCTCCTGAAGTGAAAAACCATGTCCTCTGCTTTTTCAAAAAAACTCATATCTGAGGCTGAGAAATTTGGCCATCCATAGAGGGGTATCACTGCTTACAGCATGCTCAGTGTTGAATTTTGATGAGAAAACTACTTTGGGATGTAACTTTTTCTTCTAACACTTCCCAGAAAGTAGTTTAAGGTACAAATCTACTTTATTTTCTCTTTCACTTCCAAAATCACTCGGACTAGCCTAGGAAAACTTTCAACTGCCAGAACTTAAATTATAACTAGAGTATCAGAAAAATCTCTTTCATAATTAAATGTAGATAGCACTCATCATGCCACATATATCAGAATGAGTCATTAAAGTTCAAAGCCTGGAGAAAGCATAGCTAAGACCTGGTTAACAGTGACGTGCTTAGAGTGGTACGTAGAGCAAATAATTTACATGCTTTAAATGCATCCAGGCTAGGAACTGAGCTGAACAGGGATGAGGCTGAAAGTTGTATGGTTAGGCAAGAGGCAGCAGTCCAACTCCAGCAGCTGGATTAAAAGACCAACATGTTTTGCTTTTCGGTCATCCAAAGTTCATCTTGTAATTCACTGATGCAGCCACTGCTATGAGGGATTTCTTCAATAGGAGCTGGAGGGGGCTTTGTGATGGGGTGGGTTCCCAGGGACAGCTGAGGGCCAGCCACCTGCTCTCCAGAAACGTGCTCTGCCCGTGGTGTGTGAGGAAATCCATCCATATGTACTCTTTCTGCATGATACAATGCAAGTGTGTGGAGAAATAGCAATTTAATTTAAGTCCTCAGATGATATTAATCACTCTGCTAACAAGCACAGGTCATTTTATCTATGAGGAGATAATTTCTCTAAATCAAACATCCTGTATGTCCCCTAAGTGTTTTCATCATTTTATAATTGGATCTCAAACTGTTTTGAAGCACCTCTCACAGCCAAACCCTTGTGCCAGCTGGATGTTCCCCCTGCGGGGGATGGAGTGCTTGCACTGGAAATCCTGCTGCAGTCATCACAGTAACGTGGAGACTGGCTTTGGCTGGAACACTCCTGAGTTAAACTCCTCTCCCTCTCAGAAAGCAGGGCTGGATTAGGTGAGTAAATCCCCACCTCCACTTTCATCTCCCCGTGGACATTTAAATAACTCCAGTAATTAACCAATATAAACCACAGATCATAGCTGCCAAAAATTCCTGAAGACAGGAAGTGAATGTGCAGAGCAAGCATATGAGACCAAACAGAATAACACCCCAAGCAGGGAGAAGAACCTGTGTGTATGAGGCTGTGGTTTAAAGCAGACAAAAATATAGGTTGTGGTTAAAAGGAATGACTTTTCACATCCCTTCTTCCTGCTTGGTTTCCCAAGGCCCTAGACTTAGGTTTGTGCCGTATCCTTTGTGCTGCCACTAGTATTTGTGAGGACATCCAGACTGGTGGATGTAAGGAAAAGGATTCAGCTGAGAAAAAATAAAAGGTTCCCTTTTGACACGTTAGCTTTTACATCTCTGAATGAGGCAATTTTTAATTGTCAAGTGAGAGAGAAATAAATCCATGTATTAATTTTCAAACTAAAATTCATTTGGAATGTTTTTCCTTTTCTTGTGGGTTTCCAGCTACAATACCCTGGTTTCTAGGTACAGTGCAGTCCTGCAATATTCACCACTGCAATGCAACGTCCTGTTACATCTTAAACAGTGCCCAGCTTAAAATAAATGCACCTAATGGCTAAATGAAGGGACAGTATAAGTGCCAAAAACATCTAACACCTTGTGTATTTTCCTAAAATTCCTGTTGTTTCAACTATGGCATCAGTTCTGAAGAACAGCCTTGCATCCTCACTTCTCTAAGGAGTGAATCCTGGGATAATGCCAATTTTGCAGTTCATAGATGTGTCCCAGTCAAAAGACTACAAGCACAATGCATCTTCCCTCAAAGGAAACAAAACAAAAGAGGCCTGCAATGCTTAAGGTGCACAGTCTAGTTCTTTAAGACACTGCCAAAGGCTTTTGATAAACCCATCCTCAATTACTAAGCTCCATCTGATCATGACTCTGTAGACGTATCACTGTACTTGCAAAACCTGTACTGTGGCTCAACAGCTCTCAGAAAGCCTACAAAGTTAATAATTCTGAAAGAAAATTTGCATAACTCAAACTATATCTTTGTTGGCAACTCACACCGCTTACAGGAGTTGTTAGCTGCCAACAACTTATAAAAATATTTCAGACACAGAAGAGTGATTTCTGTTATCCTAATTTCTAAAATTTGTCTTCTCTTTGCGAACAGCTGGACTTTCTAGTACTTCATGTCTATTCTATTCTATTCTATTCTATTCTATTCTATTCTATTCTATTCTATTCTATTCACTGAGTTAATGAAGTGGCACTTTGCTTCCCCTGTTGGCTACTGAACTAGATTTTGAGATATGATGCCAGGAAAAGGAACCCTCATTGTGGATTTTGCTGCTGAGGGAAAAGTCATGCTGGATTTGGCATTGGTATTTGGGCAACTATGAAGGTGATGTCATTCTCTGGTGAAAACCTTCAAAACTACAGTACAAAACTAAATTTATCCAACCTAAAAATGAAGCTCATATTTTAGTAGTGAAAATTATTAAATATTTCCAGAGATTTTCCTGGATTTTCCTAGTAATTTTAAGGATTCTTTATCACTTAGGTTTCAAAATCTACAGCTCAAAAAAAAGTTTAATGCAAGAATTGCAAAGTGACATTCTGTGTCCTGTGTCACCTATGACTATGATGACTGCTGTCCCTTACTGTTTTCAGAACTAGGAGTTAGCAAGTACTGTTCCAGGCTAAGGAAGATCTGCACCTACTGTATTTTTGTGACTGTTGGAATTAATTTCAAATTTTTCTAGGAAGAAGGGGAGAGCAAGCAATGCTGCCCACTCTCCACACTTACACAGACCATTCAGTGTGCAGGGGTGTGTGTGTGTGCATTCCTCCTACACCTACCCTGCCTGTCCTGGACTCCTCTCCCACACAAAATGGTGTTGGGTTGGATCTAAGTGCTAAGCAATCCATCAGCGGCCAGAGACTTTCTGAAAGCTAAAAATGTGATGAATAAACAATCAATTTGAGCAGCGTTATGGAGCAAACAAATTTGGGAAGTGAATCTAGGTGGGAGGGGTGCAGGTGTGCACAGAATAATGGTAAGCTATTCTAATGTAAAATAGGTAATTACCTAGAGAGAATTCAGGAGAAAAAGAAGGAAAAGATTTCTGCAGCTCAAAAGGTGTAGAAAAGATAGGATTTTTTTTTTATTTTTTATTTTAACTAGGTGTAAACTTTCAGAAAAAAAATCAAACAGTGACTTTTTAAACTCCCAAGACTTCTTCAGATGAGTTATACTCCACCAGCATTTCAGTTAAACTTAAATCTTCTAATCCTTTCCCTCTGACAAAATCTCAGAAAGTGTCTCTACTTAGTGGATTTAAAAGTGCTGGTGTTAAGTCGAATGCTATATATTTGCATAGAAATTCAGTTATAAAACAAATGCAAATGATTTCAGGGCTTTACAAAGTTTAGTACCAGGCCCCTCTCACTGTCTGGCACAACCCAAAAGTTGTGGGAAGATATTCGATTGCTGCCCCGAACAAGAAAAACACCTTTCCCATAAAAACAGAACAGGTCTTTTCTTTCTGTAAATAATATCTTAAGTATACAGCCTCCTTTAACCATGGTGTTATTAAATCTGGGATTGATGTCATAAACACTTGGTAGGATTGTTAATTTTATGAGGTACTTTTAAACTATTTCAGACCAGAATTTTAAGATCTAAATTTAAGGATCTCTTTTCATGTATTGACACAACACTGAAATATTAAGGCACTAGTTTGTATTATACTGATTGTTTCCTTTAGCAATTTTTGATGTGCAGTACTTTTCTCACACAGTTTTTATACAGAAAATGAGGTATCTCCTGAAGGTGCAAGGGCAAACCCTGAGTGCAACAATTCTGATCCCACTGCCTGCACAGGCTTGTGCTAGGAGGAAAAGATGTACACAATATTTAAAAGGTTTTGTAAATGGTTCTAGACTTTTTGGCTGGTCTGTTCTAAAGCTGTTCACAAGTGCAACAATGTGGATGGATGTGAACTCTCCAATTATGGGATGAGCTCTAATGCATCCTTAAAGTACTGGCTCTTGGGTGACAAAAGTGTATACTTGAAACTTTATTGAAAGATTAACATTCTCTGGGAAATTTTATATAATGTTAAATCCTAAGGAACCAAAATAATGTGGTACTTACATACTTGTCTGTGTAGTTTAAAATTTGATGACTCTTTAAGAGGCAATTTCATTGTTTTTTTTTCATATTGGCAGAACCTTCTCAATTCACAGTAGGATTTCAAACTTATTTAGATAGGAGCAAAATGCATGGAAACTTTAGCTCTAATTTCCCCCATTTACTCACACTGATTTTTAGTCCACTTCCAAGAAAAAAAAGTTTCTGAAAATGTTAATTCAAATTTAAAAAAACTGTAATATAATATATTAAAAACCAGTTGTGTTGGAAAAACAGTGACAGGAAGAAGTGTTATGATAGATGAAATGAATAAAACTTGAAAAACAAATAGTTTTTAGAGCTTGTGCTGGGTTTTAGGGTGTCCTTGAATTTGTTCTGCATATGAACTTCCTTTACAAGAGTAAAATAAACCCCTTCTTGGATATATGATGGTAGTAGCATCTGCCATTCATTACACACCTGAGCAGGTGACTCCTGAGCTATTCCTTATATGTCTGCATCCCAAGCATTGGCAAGAAATTAAATTTGGAGGTAGTCACTAGTGAGCCAAAATTATGAGAAATGATTGAGACAGCAATCCCTTACTTCAACATACAATGTAGAATTCTGTAAACTGATTTTTTTTTTTAATATAAATTAATTCCTTAGTTTTAGGATCAAGTTATGTAAGTCATAGGTAGTCTGCATTTGAGAAGTGTCAAGAACACAGATTTCTACATCTCCTCTTTGCCTTCTCAGAATGTAAATCTTTAAATCATCTTTATATACACTGGCTATGCAGCAGTGTCAGATTTGTCCTCTGCATGTGTATGAAAATTTCAGTCCTTCCTTTCTGTGAGTTTAAGAAGATTATATAGTTCCTTCCATGACAGCTAAAAGAAGTTTTGGTGTCAGGCACCTTATATAAAGTTTGCTTCTCTTATGAATTTGTCCTCATATGATTCCTCAGCAATACTGAAAACTATAATGCAGCAAAAAGATTGAAAGCAAAACAAAAAAAAAAGGAAGAAGTCCTGTTTTCTTGTTTTTCTCCCCTAAAAATTCCAATGCCCATAGAAACTCCTTGAATGAGAAGAGAAATGGCTTTGGTAAACATTTCATTTTTTAATGTCTTGAAATCCGTAACTAATCACCCTACTTGAATATGCACAATTAAAGCAACTACACCATAGGATATATCTCCCCTTATTTTGTCTGCTTAAATCATCAGGTAGTACTGTGTACAGCAGTAATTTTTTTTCCAAATAATTTAAAATGTCTTTGTTATAAAAAAGAAAATTAGTTGATATTTATCCTATTCTCTTTTCAGTTCCCTATAACCTTCTCCTGCAGTAGCTACAATAATTTTCTGGACTTTCACTTGTCACCAATGGTTTAAAAAGTAAAATATTTGACCTTCAATGTACACTATTTATTCTACCGTAGAATAAGTTGTAAAATCAAACATACCATTTACAGATTATCAAAACTTTCCTTTTTTCACATTTGTTAAAGGAAAAGGGTTTTTTAAAAATGGTAATACACTCTCTGTCACTCTTTTTTCAGCACCCCTGCCCAGGGCCTGGGCTGTTCCAGCTGTTCTGTCCAGGAGCAAGGTGGCAAAGGTACCGTGCTGTGCACCTGAGGGCCACTGGTCTGCACACTTAGCTCTCTCATACAGAACATAGATAACTCCCCCCCAAAGTAGTTCTTAACTGGAAAAGAATTTTTATACTCAGATTCTGTAGCACATTTAATTACCAGCACTGTAAGCTGCTCAGGAGCATTAGCAATTACAGGCCCACCAGGTAACAAAGCTAATGCTTAAAAAAGTACAGGAAATTCAGGAAAACCAGACCAATCTTTACTAAATTAGGCTTTAACTTTTGTGGATTTTATTATCCATATACCTGATAGATTCAGAGGTTAAGTAATAACATATGGGCTTAGGCAAACACACAGATGTACATAAAAATATGTTGTTGAGGAAAGCACATTAAAAGGATTTGGTTCCATTTTCACAGCTGTAATTTATAGACTACCCAGGGCATTTTTAATGGCTTGTATCAGACATTACCAGGCTGCTGTATGTGGCTAGATTCAGGTCTCAGTTCCACCAGAAGAGCTATTACTCAGAGCTTTCTGGTTTTCATTCTCCTTGGTCTATAAGACACGGGAATTAAAGGTACAGTGACAATCCTTATCAATACCGCCAAAATGCTGAAAAATTGGAATGATTTGAGAAAGGTGAGGGACAGGCACACATTTTCTGTAAACTCATTTTTCACTTTATGTCACTTTATGTCAGTATTTCTCTACTTTTTCAGCTGCACTCCTCTGTAGCCCAGTCTCTGCTAAAGAATTCTTGGGTCAGATTTCCATCTTTTACAGCAAGTGAGTTACCTATTCCTTGGGTAACCTAAATGAAATCCAGCAATCGCGACATGTTTCTCTTCTGAGTTGCAAATGCCCATTTAGCTGTTGGGTAAAGACAGTCAAATGAGGCCCTGTTTGAATTAACTCCCAAATGCAGGGCTCATTAGGCTCTAAGTGTTTTGTTTTTCACTGCATTTCACTCCCTAAAAGGACTTAGAAAGTACAGAGACAATGTGACTCTCTGTCACAGAGCATGCAGGGACCTCAGAACAAGCTGAAGATGCATGGCTTTAAAGCATTTCAGGCATGACCCTAAACAAACAAACAAACAAACAAACAAACCTGCTCCACTCCTTCACCCCAACCTTTCTTGACTTGGCTTAGTGATGTCCAGACAGCATCTCCAAGGCCAAGATCAAGGGCCCAGCCCCACCCCTGCCTTTTCCATGTGGAAGGTCTCCAGGCTGCCCTTTGTGAGGAATGTTGCTGGACCATAGGAGACAGTCCCAGGGAAACGCCGCCGTGCCCCTGACTAGATAGGAAGTTAAAGATTCATGAGTTCCTGTCATGATGGTGATAATAACTAAGCTATGTTAATTTGCTACCTACCAATTTTTCCACAAGGAGAGCTGTTAATTAGGCTACAGTTTCCTCATGTCTCTAGACCTTTACTTTTCTCCCCAGGCGAGAAATCTCATTGTCATCACTGACCCTGAACTTTTCCTTCCACCAGCATCTCCCTCAGGTTTATTACTATGGCTGGACTCTTGCCAGAATTTGCGCTCACCCCGACCTTGTCTTTGATGAAATACTTGTTTATACCTTACTCAGTTCTCCACTCAGTTAATACAATCCCCTTTTTAAATTCCCTCCTGAATGGTCTCCTTGAGTTGTCTGGATTTAATTCAGTGTTGCCAGGAGAGCACAAGATGCGTAGTCCTGTTGTAATAAGCTTATTTGGTACGGGATAAAGAGTGGCAAGCTGAAGATATAGGATTACAATACCTCTTCTTTTTTTTTTTTTT
>VXBR01001466.1:1157041-1213846 GCA_013400215.1 Cisticola juncidis
TCTAACTTGCTTTCTTGTTTCTGCTGTCAGAGCCCTGTTTGGACAGATTGTTATTGAATGTTCCTGGGGTGGCAGGGACCCAGCCAGACACAGGAGACGGAGCTTGGCTGCTGCAGGAGGAGGAAGGCAGGTGGGCAGGCTGGCTGAGCAACAACAGCCTGTGAATGAAAGGGGAGGGGCTGCTGGTGGCTGCTGGGACTGAGGGGACTTGCACAGCTTGTGCAGAGACCTTCAAGCTCAAAGCTGGATGCTGTTTGGAGGGGAGAAGGGATCTGCAAGATGAGCCTGTCCTGGGGGAATTTTTGGCTGAGGAATCATAGAGAAAGGAATGGGTGAAGTGGGAGGATCTGGAGGAGTTGGGTATTTACACTGAAAGCTTTCTGGGACAGGTAAAAGACAGTATGTTACTCCTGGCAATGTGCTTTTGAGGATGTAAAGTCATACCTTTAATTTAAAAGTATTGCTATCACTTTTAAGTTTAACTAGCTTTCATGAATAAGTCCAGCTCTGGGGTAAAACAGAAAAAAGGAGGTAGCTATTGAGGTGAAGGGCAAGGACTAAGTAGGAATGAGTTTGATAAAATGAGAGGAAAATCTGAAGACATGAACAATGTGTAAAGAGTGATTCTGCGGTAATGTCTGTGGAATTGGTTAACTGTGAGACCTAGGAAGGAAGAGTCAGTGAAATGAAAACTTTTTTTTTTTTTTTTTCACAAGGGAAATAGAAGAAAGACAAAGGCATTAGAGCATCTGCCCTAGGAAGGGCTGCTTCTCTGCAGCAGTAATCATTTTCGATTGGACAAGCGTCTAATGTGTGTTCCATCCACAATTAGTTTGGATGTCCCTGTAAAATGTTTTCTTTGTTCTTATCTTAGCTACAATGAGAGACTGTCAGTGAAAAGGGTCTTGCAATAGCAATAAACTGACTTAGTGCTTTTTCAAGCCCAACTTCTATGACAAGACTGTTTCAGGGATCAAGTCAATTTTAAAATATTCCTAGCAATGCTAAAAGGCAAAGAGTGCATCTCTCTCATTATTCCTCTGTCCTATTGACTCCAGTGTGTTCTGCACAGCCCACTCTTTGATTCCTCTATCAGGACCTCATTTCTGATTTAATCCATTCTACTATTCTTTGAGCAAAACTTTTACAGAAGGAGACTAGACAAGATCAAAATCTGAATACATTTTATTTTAGTGTTCCACAAAAATCCTAATTCAAACAGTGGCATTTTATAGAATTAGATCACAGTTCCTAAACATCTGTCATCTCAGGCTGTGTTTGGATCTACTGTCCTAGATGTTTGAGTACCAGAGAGGTGTTTGCTCAGATACTTTTCTAATTTCAGTTTACAAGGAAATGTAAATGTATGAGCCACTGTTTTGGACAATCAAAAGCTTCTTCAGAATTACTCCAGTGCCTACAGTGAGACAGGAAGGCTGTTGTAAAATCATGTCTCAGAGATGCCCCAGATTACTAATAATTGGGGATATCTTGTTAGTGCTCTTTTTTCCCATAATAAATTTTGAGTTCCAATTATATTTATAATGTAAAATTATCTAAATAATTTTAAAATAATTTTAAAGCCACCAAGGAATCTATTATTAATTACTGCTCTTAATTTTGGCAGAAATTACAAGATTCTTGCTATCTTTCTTCTCTTGTTTAATGCTGGACATAGTTTCCACGAACTGTCAGTGTCTTCTTAGGAAAAAATAAGTCATAAATGAAGTTTTCCTCCTGTAACATCAAAGTGATTGATGAAACCTTTAAAATTTATAGGGAATTTTACTGTTTTGATTTTTTGTTCTTCAAATCCAAACTGTATCTCAGAACATCTGGGCTCTAATTCATTTTAATCTACAAAAGTTAAAAATAATATGGCCTCTTCTTACTGAATAGAGAGATGCTCTTAGAAATAATAACAACCCTAGAGTAGGCAATCAGCATCATACATGCATAAACTATTCCAGAACTAGAGAATCTTATTGCCCAGTTTCAAATTCTGTCATGGACTTCTTTAGTGATCTTCATTACATTACATGACATTTATGTGCCTGTTTCTTCATTGTAAAAACATATCTGCTGTAAACTGTTTTGGAGTCCAAGGCCATGAACTTCACACATTACATGTGACTATTATTAGAATAGATTTTTTAACTGTGAGGGAGTATACTGAGTGAATTATTCTCATTGATAAATGGTGAGAATTATTCCTAAATGTTTGAAATCAGTTCTCTGATATGTGGACATTAGAATACCTGAAAAAAATGTAGATCAGAAGTCTGTAATTATTAGAGCTGTAAAAATCCACAAACAAAATCAAGTTCAGAACACAGTTTAATGTGTTTCTATAATGTTACTGTGATCAAACTTCAGTTAATTGCTAAAATTTCATAAGAGATGTCAAATAGAAAAAATATGTTTAGATATATGAAAATTGCTGTTTATAATGTATGGATATTATATCTAGTAAATACTTTAAACTCATTTCAGTCTTGTCCACTGAAATAATAACCAAATTTAACAGCTTTGATCTAACTTTTTAGACTTTTGAAGAATTAGGATCTTATTGTGGATTTGACAATTGAAATCCAGAGCAATTTTGCCTTGACTTTATATATAGACCAAATTAAATAATTTAAAACTTCATATTACATTCAAGGAGTATATTGTTGCCACCTATTTTCTTTAATCCATCTCTCCCTACCTAGTGCGTAAGGAACCACCCTTTACAATCCTGCACTGAAAATAAATGGGAAAGTATGCAGGCATTCATTTAATGAAGTCCTCTCCAGCTCCTGGGGGGCTTTTTTTCCTACCTTGTAAGCCTTCTGTCTTCTACCTTGGTTTAAATATTGTACAAACATCATTTGACCTTTCTATCACCATCTCATGGAGTTCTAACTGAAAATGTGTTTACATGGTGCTAGGTGTATGCATCCAGCAGAATTTTGGCTAGTAAGATTTTAAGTTTAAAAACATGTAGAAAGAAAGCAGAAAATGCATTTTAAAAGCAATGAAATATGCTAAGTGGGCATATAAACACATGCCATTTTAGATCTCCCACTCTCCAACTCAGCTTCTACTGAATTGTAGGAACATCTAGTAAAACCAGTATTTTTTTGTATAGCAGTTCCTTGAAAAGTTAAACTTTTCTGCCACAGAGTGCCCAGAATCCCTTTAGGTTATCAAAATCAAGTTCTTCAACTCAGTGTCTTTCTCAGCCCAAGCTTGTCTGCGCTGAATGTCTCTGGAGATACTCAAAACTCAGCTGGACAAGGCATAAAGCAACTTGATGTCATTTTGAAGTTGGTCCTGCTCTGCAAAAGGGAGTGGACCTTTGATCTCCAGACGTACCCTCCAAACTAAATCGTTCTGTGATTTTATAACTGCTGGCTTGCATTAAATCTATAACTGTTCATTCCACACCCAGATTTTACCCAGTGCCAATGGATATATTCCTGATTGATTAGTACTTATAAAGAGAGCAAGCAGTCTGGCTCATGACATCTACTTTTAGATATGATCTTTGCCTTGTCCAGTGTGTGAATTAAGCTGAAACTGGTATGGGACACTCAAAGGCTGCACAGAAACGCAGTATATGTTCAGGATGGTAACTGATTTCTGTCCCCAAGCCAAGACATAGGTCACAGCTGAGCTGACAAATGGACAAAATGATGTAGAATTCATTTAGTTCAGCCACAGTTCCTTCCAGGGCAGACTGGCTTAGTCTCCCCTAGGCACTGCCTGGGCTAGCAATATACTAAGTCAACCTAGTTGTCTGTAGCAGTAACTTCTTTTCCCACGAATATGTCAATTTGCAGTATAAATCAGCAACATATGCACAAACTCTGAATTCCGTTGTTCCTTCTTAAACATAATACACTTGACTTTACAGAATAAAGCATAAAACTGTGAGTAAATGAGATGGCTTAAAAGGATATTTTCAGTATCCAGTTATAGGAATCAGCACAAGTGCAATCTTGTTTGACACATTTACTCTCTTGAGCTCATGGCCTTGGACAGGTTTCCAGGTCTGAAAAGCTGACATAGGATATCATCTTATTTTTTCTCACTCTCCAGTGGATCTACAAAATCCACTGACTAGATCATAGAATCAGAATTATTTGGGTTGAAAGGGACCTTAAGCATCATTATTTCCAACCCCTTTGCCACGGGCAGGGACACTTTCCACTAGATCAAGTTGCTCAAAGCCCCATACAAGCTGGCCTTAAACACTGCCAGGGATGGGGCATCCACAGCTTCTTGGGGCAACCTGTTCCAGTACCTCATTATCTTCAGAGCAAAGAATCTCTTCCATATATCTACCTTAAATTTCCCCTCTTTCAGCTTCTTTTACTTCTTGTCTTATCACTACATTTCCTGAAAATAAGTCCCTCTTTTTCTTCCCTGTAGGCCCCCTTCAGATACTGGAAGGTTGCAATGAGGTCTCCACAAAACGTTCTCTTCTCCAGGCTAAGGAGTACCAACTTCCTCAGCCTGTCCCCTTAGAAACCTTGTGGCCTCCTCTGAATTTGCTGCTACATTTCCATGTTCTTCTTATACTGGGGGCACCAGAGCTGGATTCAGTACTCTGGGTGGGTTCTCACAAGAGCAGAGTAGAGGGACAGAATCACCTCTTTAAATTGACTCAGTGCAGGAGATAGGAAGGAAAATGAGAGTTCAAGGTCCTCGTTTCCTCTTTTCCTGACCAAGGTTGTATCTTCACACGCAAGACCTGCAGAATAAAACTTCTCAAGGTGCCAAAGAGCAACCATGGAAAATTCTAAAGGCTTATTTGAGGCAGTCCCCTGCATTACTGGGTTTTTCCAGATTAGTTGTCTAAACATCTAAACATTAGTTGTTGAAAAGGGTAGGCTTATTTATTCCTCCCATCTGAGGAACATTTTCAGGATTTAAACCAGCCCATAGGGTTGCAATATCTATTTTCAAAATCTATCTTAGGTGGGGTCGTAAACTGAGGTTTATTCTCTTAAGTAGCATATAAGATCCACCAAGGAACATGTCTCTACCTGTCTTCAGAGAATCAATTTCCCAAGAAATGATAATGAGAAAGAACTTCAAGAAAATGCCTTCTTGGAAAGGTACCTGTCTATAATTCTACAAATTTCTCCAAATTGCCCCAAATTATAGATATACGGAAGAAAGGCTATACAAACTAACCCTTGCAAAAATTAAATAAATAAATAAAAATAACCCCCCAAGCTCCCAAACCAAAATAAAAAAACAAACAAACCAAACCAAACCCCCCCAAAACCCCCAAAACCACAAAAACAAACAAAAACACTAAAAACATACATAACCCCCCAAACAAACAAACAAAATCCAACAAAAACCAAACCAAACAAAAATAAACAATAAAAAGCCCTATAAACTTTCCATAAAAGCTGTGCTGGAAAAAACCCTCTGCCATCAAATTTATTGTAACACTTCACCTAACACTGAAATCTTAATATGATGCCTTTCTCACCTTCAGTATGGGCACACTGTATTACAGACATTGTGCCTTGATAGTGTCAGAAGTTTTTCTGATCTGATGATATAAAGTTCAAGTCTTTCAAGTCCTACACCCTGCAGACCTCAAATTAGTCTCAGATGGCTTGATGTGCTCTAATACTATCCTGTATGTCTGTGAAGGCTCAGTGAACTGGTTTCTACTTATGCTTGGTTAAAATATGTTTTAAAAAATCTGTGATCTGAGCAGTTTTTGATTTATTTGCAGCCGGTGTTTAGGAAGTTATTCACCAGGAAGATTGATTTACTTTTTGAAAGTATAAGTGGGATTTTGCATCTTGCTTTTTTTTTCGGTTTTGTTTTTACACCTCTGCTTTTGGCTCTTTTAGGCCCTGGGGGTTGGTAGTCTAGTTGTTTACTTAGCTCTGGTCATTCTGAATGCCTATTCTTCCATTCTTCCTCTTATCTCTCAAGCAGTATCCTCTCCATCTGTTCAGTAAGCACTAACAATTTACAGTCTTATCTTTTAAGACCATCTTCAGAAGCAGTTTTGCAATAGTTTTCTGAAAAGGACTTGGCACTTAGAAAGTCCAGGTGCAAAACCATTTAACTGAGATTTCAGGGGAGAATACAGAGAAATGAACAAAAGTATTTTAACAGAGCTTTAATCCCTTTCACCCACAAAAACTCAACATATATTTATATTTGCTTCAAGTAAAGTTCACATCTGAATTTATTCAACCAATATTGATGTAAAAAGAACGCTATTAAAGGAGGGATAATTGACCTTTAATATGAATATCTTTGCAAGCAGCACATATAATTTACAACAAATATATATATATAATAAAGATAAATGAACATAGTACTTCTTTCCCATTTTCAAATGGAATTCTGAAACTGGATTAACTCCTGTGGGATGGACTATTTATTTGGTTTCCCAAATATATTTTCTAGCAGGCTTAGCCCATCAACATGATATAGGTTTGTACTGTGAAGCTATTAATATACAGTAATCAACACACAGCATAATCAGTCATCTGTCTTATTGCTGGGTGTCTTACATACTCTGACTCGTCTGAAGTAAGAAGGCTATAACTAGAGGACATGGTTATCCAGATCACCATCTTTCCAGTGATGGGTGCCATAAATAACAGAAAATGGGGGAAACAAGAGCTGCTGAAAATTCCTCTAAATCTCATGAGAATTATGGCATTTCCAAGTGTGTGTATATCCTGAATTGGTATGAATAAAATCTAAAATTGCCTTGTAAAGGAGTTATATGTCAGTTTAGGCAAACATCTAAAACGGTGGCTTACCAAAATGCCATAAAGAAGTGCTAATGGGTAAAAAGAAAAGATTTTCCATATGGATTAAAATGGTTAAATAAATGAAATTCAGAATAGAAATACATTTTTGATTTCAAGTGAAATAAGATCACCACTGAAGTTCCACAGAAATCTCTGCTTAGGCCTGTGTTTTTCAAGAAAGAAATAAATGGTTAGAGATAGGGGGTGTATGATTGTGGGAAAAAATTCCTGCTCTGTTGCAAACTGACGGTCTCTAAACTGACTACTACTACAGAATTAAATCCTAGGCCAAAATAGGAAACATCATGAGAACGTCAGTTCATGAGCTTGGGTCCAGGTCAAAAGCCAAATTGAACATTTCAAGCTGCTTGTGAAAGTGAGGGCAGCAGAAGAACCAGTACACCACAGTTTGACTTCATCCGGGGCTCTGAAAGCAAGAGAGAAGGCAGCAGCTGACCACAAGGATTCCCACAGCCCCCGGCCACATGACATTCTTCAGAAATGTAATTTATCTTCAGCCACTGACAGTCGTAAACATCTCATGACATTCAGGAGAGCAATCACAAGAGTTAAAGTCTTAGCTTGCCTCATTCACCAAAAGAGCAAAGATCCATACTGACTGGGGAAAAGCCAATGGAGAAGCGGAGAAGCAAACAAACAAACAAGCACAGAGGCCCTGCAGAGAGACCTTGACAAGTCAGAGAGGTGGGCAATCAGCAGCTGTAGGAAGTTTAACAAGGGCAACAATTCTACACCTGGGACAGGGCACAGAGTGGAGTTTAGGGAAGTAACTCAGGTAGGAGAAAACCTGAAGGAGAAACTGGGAGTTCAGCTAAAATGTGCACTGGTGACTTAGTAGAGAAAGTTAAGCTAGTGTGCACCTCAGTTACATAGTCTGCTTTTGGGCCTGGACTGGCATCTAAATTTTGCTCTTTTGCACCATGAAGATACCAGTCACAGATGTTTCAGAGTGTGTCTTATTGCTGTTTGTGTAGTGAATTTGAACTCCAGTCCAAAGATAGAGTCCTCTTTGTTGATAGTAATACAGTCAAGTCTGTCATGATCCTGTCCTTGAACTCTTCCAGCTGATCTCCAGTTCTATCACCGGCTGAGAGTTTCCACCTCAAGCACGGAATCTTGCCTGACTCTGTGTTGTACTGGGTTTGGGAAGAAAAGGGAAAAGCACTGGAGTGAGTAGAAAAACAAAATGGTGGGGTTCATCTAAAATTATTTTATTTAATCTCTTTTAATGTTCTGAAACCACAGTCTTTTCCTCCATTATGATGACAAGCAACCTGTCATCGTAATGGAGGAAAAAGAAAAAGTGGGTCATGGAGAAAATCATTGTGGGGTAGGAATACAACAGCTCTGGTTTAGATGGGTTTATATTGCCAGAGAGCTGCAACCTTTACCACTTGCAGATCAGGATGTATTCCTGATAGCACAGTGGTGTGGATTAGGATTTCCTTTGCCTTGTCCACATGTGCTGTGCTGTGGTTTGCCTTGCAAAGAATTCTTCATGCCCAAACCATATCCCTGTTGGATGAAATTGATGTTGCACTCCCAACACACTGCAACCATGGAAGGACAGTCAGCTGACATAAGTGACTAGACCTAGCCTAAAATCCTCCCACTGAACCAAACCAGCAGCTCCCTGCCATCCCTGTGCCATGGGCACCAGTTCTTCTCCTCTGGTGCTGTATCATGGAATAACAGCTTCACCCTTTGGACACCTTAGAGTGGACTGGGAGATTTTTATTTCTGGTTTTATTCATCAGCCTTCTGGAGGGGATCAGTGCTCTGACAGACAACTATCCCATATAAAGAGCTAGTAATTTCATTATCTCAGGAAACTATTGCTACATGGCCTACACAAATATTCAGCAAAGTTATGAGCCAGACCATCTGAAACTGTAAAGTTTCAACAATAGCATAGATTATGAGATTAAGACCTTATTTTTTTTATTTGGACTTCGACTCTCCGTGATGTAGGTTAACCTAAAAAAACAAACAAACAAAAAAGTTAAGAAAAAAAAAAGAAAATATAAAATACTTATTATTCATGTGTTTCTAGTACCTCATTTTCAAAATGTTGTGAGGTTTATGACAAAATCTCAAGATCTGGCACTGTTTTAAAAGAAAGTTAAGTTTCTAGAACAATAAATAAAAATGCTCACAGATATAACTTTGTAAAAAATATACATAATAGTGAGAAGTTATGGTAGCTATTAATCATTTTCCCCCATTCCACTGCCAGCACTGAAATAGCACTGAAGTCAATGGTTGCTTGCTCTGAAAAATGGACCTTGATTATTCAAAATACTTTTTTCTGAGTTTGTTTTATCTGTGTCTTCCTCCAGGCTGGACACTGCTACAACCAAAACAAACACAGGCACTATAAGAAAACAGGACTAACTCATTGCTTGTCTTCCAGTAGCAAATATGTGCTAACTTCTCTATTTATGTTAAATGTGTCTTCCTTACTCTCCAGTTCAGTTATATAAGATTGCAGTCACATCCACAGCACCTGAGTCTAATGAGTTTACTGAGTACTAACCAGAGGAACAGTAATTTAAAGCAGATGTTAACTGACACTGATTATATTGTTCTAACAGGGCTATGTGAAATGTAGATGTACATTTAGATGTATTATCCATATCCTTAGATGTGCTCTTAGATGTTTAAAGTCTGTAGTATTCTGAAAGCTTGCCTTAAGTCAGAGACTGTAAAAAAGAATAAAAACCCACATTACTTCTTTACATTGTGAGGGAGCACAATTTAACTGATATAATCTTTGTATCTGCTGTCCTTCCTCTCTCCTGGGAAAAGAAACGTTTTTTTTTTCCTACCCCATGGTTTGTTTCAGTTGCCTGTACTGACAGCAAGTATTTGCTTTGCCTGCAAATACATTGTACTTTAGTCTCAGTCAGTTTTTAGGTTATTTTTTCAACATAAACACTTTGGGGACGACTCTTGTACTCTGTGTTTAGTTTATTGACTCATTTGCACTTGAAATATGTTCTTGGTGAGACTTCTATTTTGTTACATTAGTTCAAAACTGTTCCCAGTCAGATCATTTTAACTTGTGCAGTAGTTACTATACATGTATTCAAAGGCAGATATTGAGGATTTTCTTTTTTTTTTTTGTTGTAAGTTCACTGAGTAAATTAGTACAAGTCACAGAGCTTTCTGGAATTTCTTTTTTTTTCCCTTTAAACATTTCTTAGAGTGTATATATAAATGATTTTGATCTCCTCCTCTGGGTGACCCCATATAAGTGTGAATTGTTATAAAATGTTGATAGAGTATACCTGTGTTGAGACATGTAGAACTGATTTGGGAAAGAGAAGAGTTTGAACAATTTATCCAAAGATTTGATATTTCTGTTGCTTCCTTACCAAAGTTCTTCATTCCGTCTAATTTTTCAGAGAAGAGCTGCCTGATTTGCTCAGAAGTACAATCCTAGACAGGATATTAGACAGCTGCCCAGAGGTAATGTCTGTAAGTCTGTCTGCAGGGAAGAATCTTTAAAAACAAGACTATTTAGTGTTGAGAAATATTTCTGAGAGGCTGTTTGTTTTTCTGAAGTTTTGCTTTTCAACATGAATCACTGGAGACCAGTCAGATAACAGAAGAGAGAGCTTTTTCATCTCTTCAAAGAGGTGGATGGGAATTTGGTCACATGATGGGTTCCACTGAGCGAAGATGTACAATTAAATCTATGTATTATTTAACCAGTGGTTTTTGACCTTTGCCAGTCTGTGAAGTTGTAAACATTTTCTGTGGTAGATGTGGTCTCTTCAGAAATTTCACTAACATGGGAAGTTCCATGCGTATATGAAGGTATTTTTCATCATCAACTTCCCCATTTGCATTAGAGATGGTATGTGAGCCACTTTAGCCATCTACAGGCCATTGTCCAGAGGAGTTCCATGAACATTTTCTCTGTATCATAATTCTGTGCAGCTTGCAAACATATAAGTGAAAAAATTAAAAAATGTCCTGCTCATTTAGGCCTATATGTCAGTTTCCTGTAGCACAAAGCAAGTATGAGTTACAAGCGTGGCAGAACTTTTTTTCTATATTACTCAAGACTTGTGAAGGAAAAGGACCTGTAGGGCCTCAATCAAAATATACTGAAACACCTGTGATATGTTTTGTCAAGAAAAATTTTCTTGGTATTCCTGCTGAATAAAAATTGAAAAAAAAAGAAAATACTTCTTTTCACCTAGATTTGTTTTTATGAAAAACATGGTCTGTCCTCTGGCTACAGATTCTACCACTATAATAAGTGTACCCTCTGTTCTTGTCATGACAATTAGACTTCATGAAAACCTTTCATGAGGTCTTCTCACCAAAAGAGTAGAATGTTAATATTTACTCAGGACTGCTGAGGAATTTTGCTTCTTGAATGACTCCATTAGGCAGCTTTCCTGGTTAATCAACACTTGAGGTGCCTTAACTCACTGTGGCTTCCTAGCAAAGAAGGGATTGCAGAGGTACTTGTTCCACCACAGAATGATGCAGACTTGTCTGTTATCTCTCACATCTTCTGGCGTGCCTGTAAGGTCTGGTGTAACACAGAGCTGAACTGATTTTATATTTGGCAAAATGCGTTGGGAGTCTTCTGCATGAAAGCTTTTCTCCAAATGCAGCCCCAGCTACTGCACATAATTTTCTTTGCTTATTCTCATTAGAATAACTTACTAGTTGTAATTATAGAGAGAATAATTTTAGGTCAATTCAGAATGCCTGGGCTGGCATTTGGCCAGAATGTGAGAGTTAACAACATGGAACTTGAAAAATATGTTAGTGATGTTCCTTTATTTCCTTTCATTGTTATAAAGAAATTGCTGTTTCAGTAGTGACTGCTGCAGGTGACTGCACATCTGAAATTTCCCTTATGATGCAATATAGCTTTGTCTGTATCTCTACATTGCTAGGGAGGAGGTGGGTCACTCTGGGGTTTTTTTATCACTGATTGAAGAAGTTTGAAATGTGGATTTGCAACAGTTAAAGGTAAGAAAGGAAAGATTACTGAAATAAGAGCTGCAGCTGTGATGAAGAAAAGAACTGTCAAATGAAGTATAGCTGCTTCATGTGTGGATGGGTTTGCTCTGGGGTGACAGGGCTTAGCCATTTATCTGCACAAAGCTAAGTGCAATTTAGAGGTGAAGTCAGTCAGCACCACTGCATGCTAGCATGCTCCCTTTGAAAAAGGAAACACTGAAAACTTGGGTATTAGGATGTTTATAGAGGTTAGGATTTGGAAGACCTAAATTCTGTCTTGCACCAGAAATTCCCTGTGCAATTGCAGTCAAAGCACATTAAAACTTGAAGATGTGGATTTTGGACAGGAGCCAGACACCTAAAAGTGATTTGCTGTGCCATGGAGCTATTGCAGTGCTCAAGCACACTTTGTAGATTTGAACATCAATCTCTCTGTTCCTTAGTGTCTGCTCCTTGCAAAACTATAAGTAGTCCCTCCCCACCAAGGAAGGGCAGTGACAGCAAGTGCCACAGGTCAAAGCTGCCCCTGGCACCTGCACAAATACTGTGTTTGAGAGAAGGGAACGAAGACAGTGATTCAAACAGAAAATCTGCTTAGTGTCGTGGACATTCCTTAAGAACAAATATGTTTTGTACTTTCTGGTAGCTGATCCATGTACAGGATGGAAGTCTAGCCCTGCTTCCAGAAAACAGGATGACATCTGTCTTGTTTGACTCAGCTGACAATGCAAGTTGTCCTTTCTAAACTGCAGATTCTGTGTTTAGTCAGGGAAGGGGGCAAACTCCTCCAGGAGTCAGCTCATATCATCTTAAAATGGTTGTTTAAGCCAAAGAGGGCTAAGGACAAGCCCTTCTGAGGAGTCTGTCTTTTTTCACAAACTAGGAAGAGGATCTGTGGATATCTACCTGTTTGATGGCTACATAAAATGAATGAATCACACTGTAGACTCCCTCCAGATGACAGAAGGCCCTTGAGGAAGTTCAAGTGTTTAATCTTTCCTCTTGATTCACAGGATATAATGATAATAAAAGTCTAGTTCCATAGAATCATTTCTTTCTGTAAAACATTCTTACTAGGTAGTCTGTGATGAATCTTTCCTCCTTAGTTCTTGGAATTGTTTATTTACATGCCATAAATAGAATGAATTCCGTTAAAATCCTAGCCCCTAGGAAAGACAAGCTAATGTGGTTGAACTCTCTTTGTGTCCATGGACAGTGACAAATCGTACCTCTCCTGTGTCACCTAAATAATTAAAGTTTGACTGAAATGTTACTTATCTGAAATGAGTCATCTGTGGTTAAGAGAAGAAACATCAGCAACAAGAAGATAATGCCTGTTCTAGTTGGAAACTTGCCTCCTTTTGCCCAAGCCAAAGCAAAATCAAATGAAGGCTCTGTAATGCAAATCACTCTCCAGTTCCAGAGCCATGCATACAGCCTCACATTGTCACTTCTGCTAATATCTGAAACCAGAAAGGCACATGCTGATGCTGGACTCCTCAGGAACACAAGGCCTGATCATTTGTCTCAATTTTCATGCTGTAGCAAATCTTCCACTCCAGAAAACCAAGACAGGTTTTTCCAAAGCAAAAATCTTAAACTGTATGCCACTTGAATGGCCTGAAGGACACTTCTATACAGACTGTAATTTGAACACTTCATGAAGGCTTATTGGCTGTCACTGGAATGAAGTATATCCAATGATCCAACTCCAGCTGTGGGAGAAATATTGCACTTACAGTGTCTACTGAGGCAGAAAGACTGGGACATATTTTATACACACTGCTACTCTTCCTTATAATTTTGTTACATTTTCAGATCTCCAGTGAAAATATATGCAAAATAAGCATCTCATATTTAATGGTAATCTAATGAATTACTTTACTGTCACAACAAAACCTATCACAGACAAGGGCATCTGTAGGTCATTCAGAAAATTGAAACTAATGCATG
This sequence comes from Cisticola juncidis, assembly GCA_013400215.1. Lineage (NCBI taxonomy): Eukaryota > Metazoa > Chordata > Aves > Passeriformes > Cisticolidae > Cisticola > Cisticola juncidis. The sequence continues at coordinate 1,170,790 of VXBR01001466.1, forward strand.
AAGTTCCTCACCTTTTCAGTCATTCTCTTCCATATTTGTATTATTACTTAAATCAGTGAATATATGTGTCTAATATGAAGACATCCTGAGCCTTTTAAATGCAAGATGAGTGAAGTTTTTATTTATATTCCTTAAAGGGCAAAAAAGAAAAAAAAAAAAAAAGAAGAGGGAAGTGATGCAAATGGATCAATATAAACATATATGACAGTAGCTTGGAGCTGCATGCAGTAGCCTAAGTAAACAGAGTGACAGGATGGCTTTTCAAAACAAGCTTGTCATGTTTATGCTTGTTATCAGCTTTCCTGACAACGATTTTCCCATCAGCTAACTACAGACTTAATTAGGGCATTAACACAGTCCTGCCCCTACACCTCCTGCCTTTCCCCAGCTAAGCACTGGGTCATTACTGGGACGAGAGGACACAAGCAAGGAAATGGGAAAGAAAGAAAGGAAGGAAGAGAGAGAGAGGAGAGAAACAAGGAAAAAATTGTAATAAATAGGGAGTGGAGGAACAAAAACAAAGCGTAACTTTGAATACATTGCACATAGTGGAAGGGAAACCAACACTGCTTTTCCATGTTTTTTTACCAGGTTTTGCAAGAGAGTCCGTAGGAACATGCAGGCCAGGCTACTCTGCTGGGAGAAATGAGACTAATTTCTGTGATTTCCACTTGTAAGTGTGTGCAAATGCAACAAATGTGAGTTCCTTCACCGTCTTAGAATACATCCGATGTTAGAATACATCCCTCACCCTCATTCAGAGCAGCCACTCTGTGTAATAAAGATTCTTCCTATGCAGAAGACACTACATAGCAAGTTGTAAAATGCTTTTGGCAAGCTGTGCTTTTGGGGAATAGAGATGCTAATTGCTCACAGGGAGCTTGTACTATGACTTCACAGCAATTAAAAGAATGTGGTGCATTTTCAGTACCCAGTCCCTGTGGGTAATTTACATGCCTGATAACCAGAGTAGAACTGGACACCAATAGCAACTGGAGTGCAGTAGGTTTTTCTTACCAGTGTCATTTTTCATAAAGACACATTTTCAAATAATGCTACATTTAAACATCTGTGATTTTGCAACTAGCAGAAACCTGAATTTCCTGTTTTTCTTTATTATTTCAACAATTTCCTGTCATTTATCATCTCCAGTATATGTGCTAGGTCGTGTCTTGGCAGCAGGAAGTTTTGTGTTGCTAATCTTTTCCCCCATTCACTGACATGAGATGTTTCCAATTAAGCCAAATTAATTGTAGCTTATTGCTTCTGACCTACCAGGATTACCTGGTCAGTGGAAGCACTCATCAATTTAGACCTATTCTTCTTTTGTACTACTGAAATGCACAGCTGTAGGTCAATGATGTGGCAACCTATTGAATGCAGTGTCAGGAGGAGCCCAGAGATGGTAATACCCAAATCCAAGACTGAACTGCAGCACAGATATCTCTGCAGTGCTCATAAGCAAATGTTGCATTCACTGTGTGGCTTCCAGGCAAATGAATACAATGGTTTCCATTTGAGTAACCAGAAGGTGTTAAGCAGTATTTATTAGAAACCCAGGACTTTAAAAATTCACATCTGGACCTTTTTTTTATTTTTATTTTTATTTTTATTTTTTACCTAGAGGAGCTCTGGGAACAGTTGTTTGTGTTTGGTGTCATTTTGGAAAAGGCCTAGGAACCTTCTGAAGAAGTTGCTCAAAAGTATTTAAAAAAGTAAATCTATGCTTCTCTAGATATTTTTCAGTCTAGGGAAGAAAAAATTAAATTGACAGTCTCAATCACAATTAAGAAGGAGGTAACAAAGAATAACTAAACTAGTACAAATAAACACAGGCAATATGGAAAATAAAGCTTATTGTTTCTGCTCAGGCTAGTTCACTTGAAATAGGTAACAGCATCAATGCAGTAGGTTTCTGTAGAATGCTAGACTGATGATACTCTGTTTTTTGATTTAAAACCTAGCTAAAATAAAATCAGTATCACAGAAACTAAAATCTGGAGGCATATCAAATCTCAAAATATAACTGTAAAGAGGGAACCATCAATGAACAGCTGCAGGGTTCTGAAGAGATCACTGTTTTCCCTGCAATATTTAAAGATTTTATAAAGAATCTGGAAGTGCAAAAACAATTACTGACTGAGCTTACAAAAGCACAAAAATCAAGGAAAGAATGATAAAGTAAAAAAGGAAACAATCACTGTCACAGAAAAAAACAAGCCAGTACGTGATTTAGGTAGGTCAAATAGGAAAAAATGTGGTAGCAAGAAAGGGAATACATCATATCCATAAGAAGAACCTGAAACTAACAAGGTTATAATGAGCAGAACAATGTTTTTGGTTTTGTTAGTATTATGATTATAACTTTTATTTAACAGTGCCTAGGAGCACCTGCCTTCAGGAAGGATTCTGTGAAGCTGCAGAGGTATGGAAAAAGTGTAACTTCTATCTTACAGAAAGTGCCACTGCAATTTTTCTTCCAAAAAGTGTGTGCCAATTCTGTATGTATAAAAGGGATGTTTTGGATTGGGTGAGGAAGCACCCAAACTGCATGCTAAAGTGACAGAGAGATGTATGAAAATTCACTAAAGCCAGAGATGTGATTAAAGGGCTGGAAAAACTGCCTTATATGAGTTGCTTATGGTGTTCAACCCAAGTAGGATGTCCAAAAGTGTCTATGAGTATCTTCATTATACTTTGTAAATTTTAAATGGTTAAAAAGCTGATAGTAGAAGGCTTTTCCAGTCTTTAAAACTAATTATAGTTAGACTTGATAAAGGCTCCTCTTTTTAACAGCACTGATATAACTCACAACGTGTAAGGGATGAATCAATTCTAGTTGTTTTTGTAAGTATAGGCTCTAGTTAAAAAAAGATAATTCAGATAAGTCATTTGGTTTGTGTTGCTTAGGAGGCCAGGCCACTTAATTTTTGGCTTTATTTATCTATGAATCTAGGAAATCTGTTATCATATTCTTTAATCTCATTCTCACTCTCTTTTCCAGAAGACCCAAAGAAGAAGAATAACAACATAATGCAACTGTTATTCTTAGGGAATTGAAATTTGAGCAGGCTTTGATCTAAACATCTTACCTCTTAGGGTAAATGATATCCTCACCATGACAAAAGAGGTGATAGCATCCTGCTCTGTTTGCCTTATTGGTTGCATATATTTAAGATAAAAATGCGAGGTAATTCAGTGACATTCTTCCCACGGGTATCTGAGAATGATTCTGGGTACCAGATATTTTTGACTGTTGCCACTGGCTTTCACAGTACTCTCCCAGCTGAGAAGACCCCAGTGAAATTATATGTTCTTTTAAGATGGGTCACTTGGCTAAAAGAAGGCTGAAAATACCACATGGACTTTCAGCTGCATAATTTCCAGTGATTATTGTGGGACCCTGTGCTCCTGGGCCTTGGGCAATGTTTTGAAAATGAAGGGGCTATTGCCCAATCTTTATATCTCTGAAAAGAGATAAAATTAGAGCAGTTTATAAAGTAAGCCCTGCAGGTTTACTGAGCAGCTGCCTTCAAAGGAAATTTCCTTGTCTCAATAAACAAGAAAACAGAAGCACCTGGATCTAAACACATCAGTCTTATTTTGGGAATACTATGTTTGAAAATCAGATGGCTGAAAACAAGAAAGTGTTATCATCAATGCAAAAATATTATTTATCTGCGTGTGCTTTGTCCTGTAGTGACATTAAGTAGTTCTGCTTATATAATTCCATTAGCCCAGAGTAAAAACATCAAGATTTTCTGAGTAGCTGAGTTGCCTCGGACAGAGCATCTTAGTTTACAGCTCCGCTTTGACTCTGGATGTTCCACAGACATGAAGTTCTCTGAAAATGACTTTATTTTTTAAAGTACTCTGAAAAATTCTCAGTAATTGGAATATACTGTGCTGTAATCATAAATTATATACAATTAGATCCACTTGAAAATTTATCATAGGTTGATTTAGTTCAAACATAATGCAGGTAGTCTACGTAGGTCTGCCACTCAATAGAGACTATTACATATGTCTTTTCCAGGAGTATGTCTTTTCCAGGAGTAACTAAATTGCAGACAATTTAGACTAATCTAACATTGTATGGTATATCAGCTGAGTCAAGATGAAAGTGAATTTTTTTGCTTGTTGATTCACTTTTCTGTCACTCCAAAATTCCTTTTAGTGTGCATTGTGTTTCTGAATGCAAGGTCTTGGTTTTATCTACTGCCAATCAACCCAAGGAGGCCAGGTTTATATTTGGATAGGAATTCAAGTAAGGAAATGAAACAGCTCCTTTCATTTTTTTTTTTTTCCCCCTGGGAATGGTTTAACAAATGTCAATTACGGTATGAAAGATCAGGTCCTTTTGTGGATAGATCTTCTCTGTGCAGAACAATGGACAATTTGTAATTATTTTAGTAGTGTTATTCAACACCTTTAAGTGTTCCTTGCTGGTCATGGTGAGGATGCTTGTCAAGTCTGAAGCCACAGGCAAATTAGCAAATTGCTCATTTGCTCATTAGCTGCAGTACACGAACTTGAATATTTCTTTGCTCTAGACAAAACAAGTTTCTGATTAATGAATAATTCCTCTTTCTGATTTTATTTAAGGTGTACTTACTGCCAGGAGCCTAGTGGGAATAGAGGGAATTAGGATAGAAGATCGTAGTGAGATTTCAATACATACATAAAAAAGAAGTGTCCATGAGCATGTCTAAAGTCTAAGTCAGAAGAAATGACCCAAATCTTTCATCATGAGGGCTGATATTTAAAGTCTGCAATATCCCCATGACATTTGCTTTCTCTCCTTTCAGCTGTAATTTGGTAGCTAAAGTGATACAGTTAGGTGATTTTCACACTAAGTTCTGAACTCTGCAATTAACTCCGCACTAACAGCTGATGTGATGTGGAAAAATCGGCTATATCCATATGCAAGCAGTCTTAGAAAACATCACAGACTTTTACTCCTGCTGATCTGGTGACCAAACTGAGCAGCAAGAAGGTGTTTTAAGAAGGCATAAGTATGACAGCACTCCCAGCAGGAGACTGAAGCCTGTTGTTCAATGGGATCCTCGCGGCGTTATCGGTGTAACAGAGTGATGCTGATTTATATCATCTGAAAGATGTCTGGAGGGACTGAAACGTGTCATCTCACCAACACTATCACTCCAAGAAACAGGAGTGATAACGTCTCAGTACAATTTCTGTGAATGCTTGTCTTTTTGCTCTCTTTGTAGGAGGAACAAGCTTGAGGAGCCAAAGCAAGCCAATGAGCACAGAGAATTCATAATAAAAGCTAACCCCAGCTGACAATTGTCTTTCTCCTCTGTATCACACTTCTTCATCCACAGTGAGTTTTCATGTATCACTGTTTTTAACCTCGGATACTGCAAACTGGCCTGGGAATCAAGATTCGTAGTCTGCTGATTCATTGTAGCTGTGCATAAACCCCTGAGCTAAAACTTCAGAAGTGTCATGTATGGCTGGTGCTGCCCTGGCCATTGCAGACCCCTCTGCAGCCCCTATTGCTGCAGGCACCTGGTCTCAGGGATAGAGAGGGAATCCTAACAGCATCTGCTAACAAAGATTTCATGGGTGCTGCACCTCTCTGCTGAAAGTGAAGCCTCTCCTCCTTTCTCTTTGTGGGTCAGGGCAATGAAGGGGGAGACAAATCTTGCCCTCTGCCCTTCTTCCTCCACAGCCTCATTGAAAGTTTTAGGTCAGTAAAACAGTATCCTCAGAGACTGGCCTTGGGGGCTGTGATCCAAACAGTGATACCCAGTGTGTCTCTGGCTCTCTAGGCTGGAGTCAGTTGTCACGTCCCACACCTGACTGGCACAATATTATGGTGATTTCATCTCAAAACATAGGGATATAAATGACAATATAGAAATTATGACCATAATAAAATTGAAATAGTAATAATAACAACAACAAAACCATAATAAATAAAATACTAATAGTAGTGTATTGGAGTCACACAGTGAATGATTTTACCATATTTAAATGAACAGAAAATGAATCATCTCCATTATGTTAGTCAAACACACAGTGACTGTGTGTACTTCCCTTTTCTTCTGCTGTTCCACTCTGAACACCCACTTTTTCCAAGCTGTTGTCCAGCATTTGGTGCCTCCTTTCCCACCTCTTCCAATGTTCCTGATCCCCTCAGCCCAGTTGCTTCAGGTGGGCTGCTGAGCCCACCCTCACATTGCCCAAGCCCCAGTAACCAGCCCTCTCCTGAGCAGCACTGTGGTGCCAGTGGAAGTTCAGGGGGGCTTTGGGAATCCTGCCCCTTCAGGGGCCTAAGGAAAATGAACATCAGATTATTTAAAATGAAAATCTGATCATTTAGGCAAGCTTATTTCTTGTGCAGAAGTAAGATATGGATGAGTTCTAACAGGTGGCTGACTCAACAATATCTTTAGAAATGTAGACTGTCTTAAGCCTGAATGGAGGAGAGCCTGAGCAGTGAGTGATGTTTGATCTTGTCTACAAGTAACAAGTGGGCAGTGACAGGATTGCCCTAGTGCCTCCGTGTAAAGTTATCTCTGCAATATTTTGACAGTGACTTTAAATTGCAGACAAATCACAGTGCAAAAGTCTCTACCTCCATAAATGTTGATTCCTAAATTCCAAAGATCTCTTATTTTGGGAGGTCTTTTCCAAATTAACTTGGATCTATTTTATCTTTCCTTGGAGGCTGAATGGCTGAATAAACCCTGCAGTGATTGGTACCCAGATGTGTTCAGTACAGGGGTAAGTAAACAGTGCTTTATCAAGGGGCCTGTCTTACAAATGATATAATCAAGCAAATGCTACAATGAGCAATAATAATAAATCCTACCAAAACCTCCTACTGCCTTTATTCGAGTAACTGAATTCCTTTGATCAATGCTGTGGATAAGTAAAAGGAAAATAAAATTGCAAAGGAAAGTTTTATATTTAGGAATGTGCAACTCCAAGAGAGTTATGGTCTTAAGCTGGATCAGGCTAATCTCCAGTTTAGGAATGATTATGTTTGCAAAGAGTAACACCATGTACTGGTGATAAATCATCTAAATTTTAACCTCTCAACAGAAGGAATGTTGTTAACAGTTACTTAACTTAAGAGGAGAAACAATCTGCACCCTCCACCCCCATTAGCAAAAATGAATTGACTTCCAATTTTTCAAAGAATTAACTAAGTATGTACTTTTTCTTTCTCAGGGGGAACTCACTTTTCTGTCTGAGGGAAACAATTTTGGCCTTGTCTTTCTTTTGTATCTAGCAGTTTTGCCTAACATTATTTTGTGCTTTTAAGGTAGTTTATGGCTGCAAGCCAACCTAACATCTTGCTGCTGCCACAGAAGAAGGTCTCACTCCTCCTCTCCACCCTGACCCTTCCTTTCTTGCCCCATCTCTCAGAGCCCTATCCCCACTATTTTGGGTCACCCTTTGCATCTTTTCTTGAGTCAATTCAGCTCAGACAATTGTCCACTTTCTGGTTACTTTCTTCCAGGTCAGGAGATGAGCTGACTGACAGTGACACTGGAAGTCCGCTGTGGTCAGCAAAGAGTAGAGTGGCAGTACCAAATAAGCAGGAACATACATGGAACACACATGGAACACAAGTGTGGGAGGAGGTGGGGTCTACATTTTCCTTTGGCAATGATCTGTTAGATCTATATACTACATCTTGTAGAAGCGAACCATGGATCATTTTCTGCCAGTGGAATGTCTGCGATGGTACAAAAATGTGGAAAAACACCAAAAAGTTATGGGAGCACTGCTTTACTCTCTTCCATTTGGATTCCCTCTGTCTCCTTGCCCAAGCTGTGGGAAGTCAGACCAACTCTTCTAGAAAGTTAACTCCATTTGAGACCTTGGGTGGCTCTTGAAGGGGTAAGTAATTTCAGAAGAGGATTAAAAGTGATAGATGATAGAACTAAAAGTGAAATATGAGCAATTATTATTGTCTGGGTCCAGGTCATTTTTAAGTTTTGATACACTCATACACGTCAAAAGTACAACAAATAGCTGTAATCCATCGTCAGTGGAAGAGATAAACACCTCAAACAAATGTGTCAAAGGTGTTCACCATACATGAGTCTCTGCAACTGAGTCCTCTATATGTTTTACACCAAAAAATCTGGCCAGAAATTGGGATTCAGTCTTCAGTTCTGTTCTGTTTATTTTGGCTAACAGGAACCAAAGCTCTACTTCTCACTCTCCCTGATTTGCTAGTCTTTCTTGTTGCACCATAAAACAAATGAATGAACAACTTGTAATTAAAAGAAAAATAGCCCTCTTGTCTTTATTTTGTATTTATTAATGAATGAGAATGATGTGAAAGATATCAAAACCATGAATGGTTTTGCTCATACATTTTCTAAAAATTGTTACCTCATTACTTATGAACATCTTTTCACAAATTATGACAAAGAATACTTGTTGCAGTGTCTAATAGGAACAGCAAGGTTGTGTTATAGAAATTGTAGTATCTTTGACAAGGCATGGAATCTATATATCTGCGGTATTAAAGTTTTGATTTCAGCTTTTGTCACTGTGCAAAGGCGTGTCCCTGTTTATCACAGCATTTGCTTGTGTTCCACAAGGGAGATTTCCTCTCACTGTGTGATCATTTGGTTGATACACTTGGATCATATTCAGCTGTTGGCTCATTGCTGAAGGAGAGAGCAAAGGAGCTTCCCTGTGAGCACCTTCTGATATGACACAGTGTCCTGTGCTGGGATGTAACTGTGATTAAAACCTGCGCCGTGGTCACTCAGTATGCAATCTTCTTTGTCCTTGATTATGTTACAGGTATCTGCCTTCTCAGAACCGTTAAATTTCTAGAAAGAAGTACAAAGAGCAGGGCAAGACAAAGAAAGAATGATTAAACAGAACAGTTGTGGATGATGTGATATTAAAAATAGCCAATGTATGATATTCATTGAATATTTTTCCACGTGGAGGTTCTTATGTGTTATCCCAAAAAATTTCTACATTCTTTATTTCTACACCATCTTGTCCTCCTATTTCCCTGTTTAGGTTTTCTTCTTGTATTGGTTCAATTTTGAGCTAAGTATGTCTTCAGGCACAGACAGAGCAGAGTATCTTTCTTGAGCTCTTTAGTGTCATTATAGGAAAATTTTCCTCTGAGCATGGACCCCAATTTCCTCTTAAATGTCAGTGGGTCTGTAAAGACCTTTAGAAAATAGTTTGTACTGTATCTGAAGGGTGTGTGGGGGAATTGGGGAAGTAAGATCTCTGATTTTGAGCTACTCTCTTTGGTGCCTCTCAGTCTGAGATGGATTGAAACCACCAAGAAAGCCTTTACTGTCCAAATATTTGAGGACAGAAATAAGCTTGAAAAGGAAAGACTGGATTTTGCTCTGAGGAACTCAAAATTATATTCTGTCTACAGTTTATTGTTATAGAGCTTATTTTAAGAATGCTTTTGAACTCAATTCTGTTAACGTAAATTCTACAGAGTCAAGTCCATGCATAAAGTGTAATAGAAGAAAAAAAGAAAATCAAGGTTTTAATATGTATCTTCCTCTGTAATTTTCAGATATTTTTGCAATATTCTTTGACCAGAGGGCATGTGAGGGAATGAAAGGATTATTCTCTCTCTTTTCCTTACTATATTTTATTTTCTCACTGTTTAGTTATTGAGAAAAAAATATATTATGGATTTTATAGTGTCTTTTGGAAGAAGTCAGAAAATGGCTTGTAAATATCATACATAACTGAATTGTGTATCAGCCATCATTGATTCCTAAAATAGACTGCAGCAGCTACACGAAAGGACTTAAAACCACTATTAACAAGTTTAAATTTAGCCATCCTTGCCATAATACTTCTGAAGCTGAATAAACTTCTAATTAGGTATTTTATAATTACCTTATTTGGAAGCTGGCCAGGACACCATGGCTGATATTACATCTCTTATGAAAAAAACTCCAAGACATCTGTTTTTGTCACAAGTGAAAAAGACTTTCTTCCTAAGATTAAAATTTCTTTATGTCAAAGTTTTTAAACCTTGTTCGAACTGCTGCTCAACCATAATCCTGCTGCTTTGAACAAACATCTAAGGACACTTCCTTTCTCCCAGGACACCTGTCCCAAAATGCTGTGTAGTTCTATCATAGACCAGTGTCCAGGCAGCCCTTGCAAAATCCCTTTCAATTTGGAGGAAGGCTGGAAAACAGCACATAATGGGGGAAAATACAGAATGTATTCTTATCTTTGAAATCATGACTTCAAAATCATCCTCCTCAGTATTTTTCATTCTGCTTAGTGTGCACATGTTCAAACTTAAACTCTAGAGAGATTGAAGAGATTTTTTTTTCCCCCAGAAAATTAAAAGGCATTGTGTATGATGGAAACATGTTCCTACTCTTCTCTGGGATGGAATTCTGCCCTTCTTTGCTTCCTAGTCTCATGTTTGGTTTGCCAGATCTGAAAAGTCTGGTTGTAAAATGGAACCCACTCTTAGCAGTACAATGGGATTAGCCACAAGGAATAGTGCATAAAACTCTTGGCTATATCAGTAGCCCAAGCAACTGGGAAGAGGGAAGATCTCCTTTCAACACCAAACACTGTTTTCTCTTTTTTTGGGAGAATATTTGCCAGCCTCACCAGTCTGGCAAAAAGTTATGCCTAACACAGAAACTCACATCCCCATAACAAAGAGATGACTAATCTTAGCTTCTGTCTGGAGCCACAGCATCATCATGGGTTTTGGACACACATGTCTTCACTCATGGGGGTGCCCTGGCTGGCACAGGGATCTCTCTTGATGATGCTTTGCTGAGTTGGCTGCTGAAACCTTTGTTCTCCTGGAAGAAACCACAAGCCCTGAAAAAATGGAAAGAAAAGAAGGAAAAAGGACACACTGGACCTGTTTATGTCTTTTATGTAATGACCACACTAAGGTTGATGGAGCAGAATGAAGTGACTTCCTGATTCATGAAGCATAATTCTTCATGGATAACAGTCTGTTTGTCTTACCACAGCCTGTGTGATGCACAGAACATGCCATTTTACCCACTGCTGTCTTTAAGCTGTGCCATGGTTTTACAGAGACCTACTCACCTTGTCTGCCAAAGTTGAATTATTAGGTATATTCTTAGAAATGGATTAATGTATGCTTTTAATAATCTGCTTTTTCTTTTTATTCAGTGGTTTTCTTCACAGGTAGTTTTTGCGAGTAGAATAGAGTTGACCTTATTCTGTGCAGAAGAAATATTGGAATGTACACTGGAAAAAAGCACAGGGTGCTTCACCAGAAACTGCAGAATTACTATTTGTAATGTATGACAGCATCACAGATTTTGTCCAGTGCTACTTATTTTACCATGGAAATAATGCAGGGAAAGGTCAAAATATTTCTTGGCGCTTTCACAAAAATGTCCTGTGAATTTCTCTTTTTTGAGTTTTTCACCTCTTGCATTCTGTGCATTCTTCTGGATAGTTAGGTCTGAAAGCTGGTGGTCTTTGTCACCCCTACTATTTAGTATTCGGTCCTCTCACAAATGCTTTCATGCTCGGGCTATTAGATCAACTGAAGCTGGTTCTAAGAATTCTCTGTCCACCCTACAATGAACAGTTTGTTTCCATTCAAGCTAGTAGAAATAAGTATCCGAGGACATGGGAAGATTTTTCACTGGACAAAGCTTTAATTAACTGTTCCATACATATGGACAGGCTTTGGGAGAAAAATACACTTAGCCAAGAGGAGAAGTATTTAAAAGCAAAAGAAACAGATTTTGGCTACATGATATTGCCTAACTATCTGTAATACAGAAGTTAAAAGGAGCCACATTTGAGAAGAGATTGCTAAGAATTTTAGCTATCTCTTCTTCCATTCTGTTCTCTTACTGATGGTAAACTGTCTGCAAGCTTTTTCTGCTATTGTATTGACAAAAACACTCCAGAAAGTTCTATTATGAAATAAATTAAAATGAAAAATACAGTTTTGAGTGTTTTCCTGTAAATAGGTAATGCTCAACTGCCTCTATGCTAGTATACAGACCAGTTAGGCAGTGTCCAGTTTCAAAGTCATTTGTCTTGACACATTTCAAGTCACCATAGAACCACAGATATTCACTTCTGCCTTCTCAAAACAAGGTGACTGCATTCAAACTGCCAATGGGGTATGGTCCTGGCCTGTGTCACCTCCTGCTTCTCTACGAGGAATGACCTGAGAATTTTGTGGGTGACTGTGATCAAAACTGTGTTCAGGGATTATTAGTGATTCAAATGTTCCTTAGTAGTGGTTTGTCATGGCCATGCTTTGCTAGCTGGTAGAGATATAGCCCAAGGTTTCTGTTTCCTCAGATGTATATATTAAAATGCACCCTCAGACTCAGAGCCAGAATTACCCTGACTTTCAACAGAGCTTGAAAGCAAGCAGAAAAAATTTATTTTTGTGGCTATTGTCTTATTGAGTTTGTTTAATTGTAGATGACCTGGTTGATAAGAAGCATGTGCATACATGTCATACACACGGTCAGCATACAGTCTGCCTGAACAAACTTTTTTTCATGGTAAATATAACACAGGGCCATCCTACACTGTTATAAAACCTTCAAAACATTTTCAAAGGGTATGAAAAATTTTATCACTGTTCTAAGCATCCATATATGTTTTTTTAATGAAACAAAAAGAGATTCACTTCTGCAAGAAAATGCCAATATTTGCAATTATTTTAATTTTAAAAAAACAACCAAAACCCAAGTAATGCTTCTGTGAAGACACCCTTCTACTTCCCTTTTGGACTGTGATTGTTGTTTAGATACTGTGATGCATCTTTTTGTTTTGTTTGATTTTTCAAAACCCAAATTTACACAAAAAACCCAGTTTGTGAAACAAAATGTCTTTGTAATGGGAGTGCTGTGAAATTCAACTGTAAGTGGTTATAGATCAAAATACTTTCCAGAAGGGCTGGCTGTCTCCTACTTGCTGAGGAGTAGGGACAAGTGAGGATCATAGGTGTTTCCCCCAACTCATTTTCAATCTGTCACCTTCTCCTAGGTGATAGAGAGAGGCAGTCTCCAGCTTCTGGGCATGAACTGTACACAAAGAGTGTGGCAAGCTAAGTGTTGAAAGGTCTTTCTTTCATTTGATCCCATTAATATCCAATACCAAAGTAAAATAGCTCAAATAACAGTAGAATTAGACAAGAGTAATCAGTTTCCCATTGTTTTCCTCTTATCTCTCATTGCCATAAGATACTGATTTTTGCCCATGAGGTAACCTTATTGACTGTGAAATGATGAGAATGTGAGCCAAATGAACTTTGTGACTAATCACTACTTTAGAAATATTTTTCTGAGGGGAAAAAAAAATAGTTTTGCTTGTTGTATTCTGAATTTTCTTCATGTTATCATTTCCAAAAGTTTGCTTTTCTTCATTAAAAAAGTGAAGAATTTTCTCTAATTAGTTTCTAACAGCAAACAACATCTTGACCTCATTCGTCAGAAAATGCAAAGCTGAACTGTATTATTTAACAAGGGAATACCACACATATAAGATTAATGTATGGCACTTTCCATGACCCTATTTGACTCCCTTTGTGAATATTTAATGTATTTATCATTGTATTTTCAATCTCAGATGACAAAATGTCAAGAGCTCATAGTACATTGTTCTTTATCTTATCAAAAGAGCAATAATAAATGAAAAACAGAGCTTTGAGGTGATTTTATAATAATTACAAAACACAAAATACAATCAAAGGCTGCCTAAAAGAGATATATTCCATTTCTTTCTGCTCCTCTTAAATGTAAACAGAAACACCCTGAGGCAAAGGGAAGGTGGAGATGCAGAGAGACATGCATGTAAAAAAGCTGACAGGCTATCCAGATTGGGAAGTTAAGGCACAGGAGAACACATCAAAATCCCACCAGCTGGCAGACTGGCACCAGTAGTATAGGAAAGGCTGACTTGATTGAGCTCAATGTCATTTATCTCCTCAAATCTATTCCTAATTTTTCTGCACATAAAGGATGGGAGCAGCCTCTCCAGAACACAAATCCTGTTGGTGGAAAAACTTGGTTACAGTAATATCTGAATGTAAACCCTTTTGTCTTCTGCAGAGTACACCATTCTGCAGAAGGGTGATATCACTTGGTAGTCTTCACCTCTGTGCTCCCCGTCCTTCTTGGAACAATGCCATGCACGCCAGGCAGACAAAACTCCCATTGAAAGCCCGGGAATTTTCCTTGAGTCTGACATTAAGCAGCTCTTGTTTTGTCTCAAGGACAAAAGGACAAGGAAGATTCCCACTGTTTTTTATTTAACTTGGGGACACAACATAATGTTCAGAACTGTGCATGTACTTCACTATGCAGCAGGAAGGCTACACAGTCTGTGTACATTTTTTAGGGTTCCCTCTTCCCTCACTCTGAGCTGGCGTTATGCAGATGGCATGTACACCTTTATAATAAAATAAATTATAAGGCAGATGTAGATTTTGTGTAAAAAAAAAAGCAAAGAGCTGTCCCTATTGTAACTTCATGTTTGATTTGGAATTCTCTTTTTTTTCTCCCTTCATTGGCTTGGGTGGGTCACAGCTTCATACAGTGATTATTTTTTCTATCTTGATTCATCATGGTTCATATATGTGAGCTCACAATACTCAAACTCAGGTCTGTCTGAATTATAGTATGCTACTGTGTCAGTGTAATCTGCTGAAAATCAGTAATTTTCAGTATCAGTATAATTTGCCACTTTGCATTCATATAAATTGGCCCAGAGTTAGTAGTTAATTACATGTATACACTCTACTTAATAAAAATTAGAAAATACAGTAATTTGCTTGTTTTTATTTTCTGGTCTTGGTGAATACCATGGCAGAAGCAAATATAATACTAGGAAGACGAATTGTGGTTTTGTAGGTGTGATTGAAAAAATTCTTGACTATTCTAATACGAGCAATTTTTTTCTTTGAATGTAAATTTAATTATATCTGTTTGTGAAAATGATGTTGTTTGTCTATGTTTCTACTTTATATTTTTCTTTTTATATTTATTTCATTCCCATCAGATAGGGACTCATCTTAAGGCTAAGCATCTTCTCAAAATGCAAATTTATTTAAATTAAGTAGAATAGAAACACATGGATGAGGAAAAAAATCAGCTAAAATAATTCTAATGGTTTGAGAAGGCCACATAATAGCTATAGATTAAATTAATGGTCATTTTAACAATGTGGTATTCTCCTGGCATAATGTGTCCTTAATCACTGAGAAGAAAAACTGACTGCATACACACATGCAGAAATGTGAAAGTGCTATTGCAGGCTCATTTTCAGCAGCAGTTTGTTACATTTCCACACTTGGTTTTGCATGAGTCGTGCTCTGTATTCAGAGGTGTGAAATGTGGATTACAGATGCACTGAGAGACTGAATAGTCTGTGAGCAAGCCCTGTGCAACTGGATCCTGTCCTTCAGCTGGATTCAGGGGACAGAACCTCTGGAGAGTAGTGTGGAAAGCTGGGATCAGGTTATGTAACAACTTTTACTATGAAGTGTATTTTTGGGGGGCTGTGATGGTCCTATGCTCTCTAGTTTGGGGCAGATCGAATGAAATCCATGTTAAAAATGTGTGACTTTTTTTTTTTTTTTTCTTTTTAAGAAATAGCCACAGTGGGCTTTGAGGTGATATTGGTAGCTGGTTTTTAAGCCAGCTGTTGAAAAGTTATGCCTTTCACTCCATCTGCACTTACCATTCAGAGCTATTCACAAAAGTTATTAGTCCTGCACAGTGACTTACAGCTGTTTATAGGTAGCAATACTGCTGCCTCAGAGTTTGCACTGTAACGTAGTTTGTGTAATATGCTGAATTGCACAATACAAATTGACAGTAAAGCAACTGTTCCTACGTGGACCTAACATTTCACTGAGATCACCTTAACAGAAATGAGTGGCCCAAAGAATTCCTACTTTTCAAGACTCAAGACTTGAGTTTAAATGGTTGTAAGTCAGTTTTGTGTTACACTGCAGGAGGAATAACTCTACAGACACCTTCCTCTGAAATATTTTTTTTATCTTAAGACAATGGTAGCTGACAATTTTTATTATAGGCGTGAAGAGAAAAATACCAGGTCAATCTTCAGTTTAGGCCAAGTTTTCCTGGATGATTAATAGACACTGCAATTATAGTTGTACTGGAGTAGTACCAGTGAAGCCCTAGAATGACAACAGTGTACAGTTAAAGACACATTGCTCCAGGGTATTACATGAGTAACACTTGACAGAATATTTATTCATTTGTCATTTATCTTTCTCAAAATGTTTCGGGGAATATCTTGGCATTCAAGCATTTTGAAAGATTTTTAAGTATTTTCTCATTGAAAGTGATTAATACCTGTTCGTGCCTTTGTTCCAGCTCTCTGAAGGTCACTGCGTGGGCTACACAAAATTTCTTTGAGTATGCAAAGAGCTTCATGTTTCCTTTCTGCTCCTTGGATCCCATTAGCTCTCACAGGAATGTTCTTAGATGCAGCCTCCATTAACAATAACTTTTGAGCTACATTCACAACACCATTTAATATGACATGGTCTCCTTAACACTAGTACTAAAACAACTGAGAATTTCTTGAGGTTAATAGAGTTTTGGATTATTGCTTTGAAGTAGTGCCAGAGGCACTAATAAAAAGTTTCTCATGCTGTTACTCTGTCTTCATAATATGGCCTTGGTCATACTCCTGTTTACAATTTTTCTGTACACAAACACCAGTAAGATAGTATTCCTAGAATAGATAGAATAGATAGAATTATTAGGGTTCTCCTTGTCTAGTTTTTGTTTTCCTTAAATGTGCTGCTGACAGCCTCAAGGGTCTCAGCTTTTTGTGTCTGAGGGTTGTTGTGCAAGGCTACCTTGCTGTGAAGTGTGAGTTTGAGGTTTTTACCTGTCTTACATCCAAATGTAAGATCTCTCAGGTAAGCAGCACTTATTTGGGTTGATATGATCACAGGACATGGCTGTTTGCCATTAGCTAGAAAACCACTTATAAAGCTAATTTTCTAGTTTTCTTTTATGGTTTATTATTATTATTAATATTAATAATAATAATAACGTCATCCTTAAATTTTAATACTAACACGTATGTAATTAAAAATTATCAAGACTTCTCTAAATACTCATACAAAACACAATACCATAGTGCAGTATTACCAACCACAGAAAGCTCGTTCTGGAATGGAGAAGCAGGTGTAGGAGTGCAAATTAGATAGCAAAATGCACACAAAATTATCTTCCTGAAAAGAAGCCCAGACATTCACATCTCTTGGCTCTTTAGCATGCTATGAGACTTGACTCAGCTTTGGATTTTGTGTTCTTTGGCAATGTTATCATGAAACTGCACTTTTTGATACCACTAAGATACCCAAAAAAGGGGTTTTGAAGAAGACAAAATGGGGACTTGCTTCAATAGACATGTCTCACCATATAGACTCAAGAGAATAATAAGATCAGCTATGCAGGGATTCTTTAGTGGGTTCCACTAGCATGACCATGATGGATTATGGCACTGGTATTGTAACACTGTGTATAAAAACCATTTAGGATTTAGGATACCTGCCATGAGTAAAATAATTTGATTGTTCTCCTTTTATAGCATAACATGAAAGCAAATCTTTTAAATCAGAATTATGGTGTTTGCTAATATGCTAACCATTTTAGGCTTTTCAAACACAAGATGTGTTAAGATAGTTAACAACCACTTCCATTTCACTAGAGCATTTTAATTGTACTGTGAGCTGCAGAGATGCCCTAAAGATTATCACATGTCACTACTGGGTACCTGGAAGAAATTAATTAAATCTGAACACAGACAGATTGTTTCATGAAGAATGGTTGATTTTGTCAATGCATATGTTAGGATAAAAAATTATTTGAATGTAATTATATGAGTCCTTACCCTTTCTTAATTGTACTTTGAGTTGTGGATAAAAGTAAGATCAGAATCTCCAGGCCAAATGGCATTTTTGTTTAATTTAATTTACATAGAATTCATTAATCATAACTGTTTATGTTTTTGCTAAGGAGCTTTAGTGTGACTTTGGATTTAGAACCAAACTGAAAGTCAAGTGAATTTCATTTGTGGATTTAGTGAGAGTATGCTCAAGCCTCTTTAAAAATCTATGTTCTGGTGTTCACATACATAATGTAACATCTTAACATGATGCAATACCAGCGGGATGTTGTCATCTTTTGGATCCAATGTAATATAAACATTATTATGTAAATGTAATAGAAACACTGAATACTAGAAATAAGGAAAATACCTCAGGGTACTTCTTTAATTGTAGCAGAATTGTTGTTCTGTTTTGACTCTAGTAGTTAAACACATGTTGCAGTTTTTCAAGTTTTTCCCTCAAAAGGTAAAATTGATGGTGGAGCTAGACCCCACTGATGGAGCTATATTTGCACTGAATGCACATGTCTCTCTCTACAGCTGCAGGCTGTCACAGCATGCTGCTTCTTGGCACACACTCCCACAGTCCTGCAAGGCCACATTCAGGTGGTGCCTTCAGGATATTCCCACAGCCCAGCTCCACTCCATCTTCTGGGCTGCCTTTTATACTCCTTTCCCCTTTATTTCACAGACAGTTGAACATACATAAAAGTAGTTACAGCAAAAGATCTGCTCTTATGTTGTCTTCCTGTTGGGCAGTGGGCCATTCCTATTTCTTGGGGAATGTGTGTAGGTATTTTAGCCACCTTTTTACCCAAAATGAATTTCAATAGATTCTCACATTTACTCCTAAACAGGATGGCAAGTTTACCCACTGTTGTCAACATTTATTAAGTCAAAACATAGCAGTATCAAGCATGCATTCTTAAGGGAGTGATCTAACACTTCTTAGATGAGTAACTCTTCCAAAATATCTGTCTGACTCATTAGTTTCTTCCCACATAAACTCCCTTCTAGTTTCATTTGGCTTAGTGACATTTTTCACTTCCTGTCCTAAACTATCAGACATTGTTTCTGTGAACTGTAAACAGTGGCAGGGTTTCCACCTAAGAAACTTCTGCAGTGGGTGATGTGTAGAGACAGTGAAGGCAAAGTGTGCTGGAAGGCTTTGCAGTGTCAGAGATAGAATCCAGGTAGGGGGTCAAGTTAACTTAAAAATTCAGCAAAGTCTTTTTTACAGGAAACATTAAAACAGTCTTGTCACCCATCACAGACAGATGGTCATCCTGCTTAAGAAGCATATTTCCCTGTTATTTTTATAATACAGTCAAGGCAGATATTTCATCCCCTTCCATGTCTGATTGCAGCCACTCTTTGTCTCCCTTTGTGCTCCGTTGCCTGGAGAGTACTCCTCTCCCCGCTCCACTGTCACAGGCCACTAGTCTGTGACAAAGCTCAGTCTCCCACAAAGCTGAAAAAGGAAAAGTCACAAAAGAGTCCTTTTTTTTCTCCTTTTGGGTTTTGCCTTTTTCCTCACCATGGCTGCAACAGGGCTGCACACAGAATGGAGATAGCTTGCAGCTGATGAGAGAGGGAGGCACGTCAGAGGTAGGACCTGGCAGCAAAGCCCCTGCTCATGATGCACAGGTGGAATATCTCACATCGGAGATACTGCTGCTGTCTCTGCCTTTGCCATTTGTCACTTTTGCCTGCTTTGCTGCCCCGTCTTTTCCTCCTTCACATTTTTGAGAAGAGTCTTTCAGTAAACTCTCATGTATGCAAGGCTTGGGTATTTTGGGACAATTAATTCAAAAGGAAGTAACATTCTTGTTCTTTTTATGGAAATATATAAATCAACTAAAATTGTGTTTACAGGAATAACTAACTGAATATTATAGAATTTTATACAGCTATTTTTAGTGAACTGACAGTTCATAGCTGTGTTGATGTTGCCATCAGAGCTCAAAGTTGGCTAAAGATAATTAATTACTACTAATGACATAACCTGGAGTTCACAGGACAGCGTGATAAAGTAGAAAATCCACTGGAGAATCTGATGCTGGGCTTGTAGATCACTCTGATTTTTAAGTTCCTCAAACAGTATTGTTCAGTCACTGATAGTTCCACTAAGCATATATAGATTGCTTAATGTACATCTGTTGGACATATTTTCACTGCATTGGGGACACAATCTAGATAAAGTCAGTTCTATGACCTTAAGAATCATAATCCTCCTTTTATTTCTCCTATGAAATGTCCACTGAGGTTCTTCAATGACAGGTGAGATTGAGTATTTAGGGTTGACACCAATTGTGAATAAGAACGTGTCAAAGTTTAGGCATCTCTATAATTTTGTTCTGCGAGTGGATTTGCTGCACTTACTGAAAACTGCCTCTCTCCCACGGTGCCTGATTTGTGACACCTGTCTCCTCTTTGCATCTTTCCACAGTCTCCTGCTGAGTTTTGCTTTGGAGATTTTTTGGCAAACATTCACAGAAACCATCCTGTAAAAGGGCAGAGATTATCACAAGCTTCAAATGATGTTTTCACATTCGTTCGCCTTTTCTTAATTCAGTAGCATATTGTAGGTAGAGCGCACAACAAGGAAGTGGGAAACTGAGGTTTCCTTCCCTCTCTGATGGTCAGAGTAGTATTGACACAAATTCAAATTATAGGATACCTTCTTCAGTTTGGTATTGCTGTTTTTCTCTGACTTCCATAATATTCCTGTAGGTCATCTTGAGACTTCTGGACTAGGAGACCTCAGTGGATTTAGAGGGCTCAGTGCTGTCGATATTCAAGCTGATATCACCTTCCTGCATAGGCGTTTCCTTGTAATCAGAATGATAGAAATGATTATTGCCTCATTCAATGAAGAAGAGAGAAGGCAGAAGGGGAAAAATACTAATTTTATTCCAAATGATGTATTTGTCTGCAGAAAACTGGGATGTTATTCCCATTAATGTATTGGTTTGGGAAAAGCTAGAGTCTGGAGTTTTATTTCATACAGCAACAATCTTCTCCAATAATTGTTTCATTCAAGCATCAAGGACAGCCAGAGACAAACATGATGTACATCTACCTTTAATCAAGGACTGTTTTTTATTTTACTAGTTTGATTATTAACGATGTAATTTCATTGTAAGGCAGCACTAAACTCTAAATAAGATAACTATCTTAATGATCCATGGTTTAGAAGTTAGGTTATGTTTAGGAGCCTCATATATGACTAGTTGTCTCACTGCTTTTTGTATGCGTTCACTTCTGTACTACAGTTGTGTATGGGAAAATGTGATCCAGATACGCTACAATCTTTACCTAACCAAATTTTTTTGGTTAAGTTCTGTTATCACTACATTTCACAAAGCAGAAAATGCACCTTTGTTAAGCTTTTTTTTTCTTCATAATTTTACAGGGTGAGCTGAAGTCATGGAGTAACTCCATTAAATCTAATTGCATTTTTCTAGTGGAAGATGTCCCTGCCCACAGGATAGAAACTAGATGAACTTTAAAGCCCCTTCCAACCCAAACCATTCTATTATTAAATTAACTTTAGCATTGCCTTAATCCAGTGTATTTCTATTCTGCAGTGATAAATTTTCCATAAGAAGTGTAGTCTTTTACTTTGTATGTGGTTAATTTCACAAGAATGACAACTATCATTTCTGAGGCTATACTAGGAAATAACTCTGTGAATCACGCTGAGAATGAAAAATATCATGTATACTTAGCATCAAAGGCACCAACATAAAGCTATAGTTTAAAAAGCCAGCATTCCTGTGGTATTGAAAGGAATTAATCTGAGGAAATGACAGAAATCATTCCTGTGAGAGGAGCAACACTGAGAAAATGTATGTGTTAAAAATGTGTAAGTGCTTTAGTGTTGTCTAAAATTGAATTAGGTTCCAAGTGAATGAAGGGAAAATAAGAGTGTTTGGAAAAGAGCAGTCAGTCATACTAGTTGATTTAAGATCAAAGAGGGAACATGACAAACTGTTCACCCAAAAATAAATGGACACCGTGTTTAAATAAAATCATCAAAGACATCTTCTTCAGAATAACATCCAAGGCATTTTCACATGTACAAGCCATAGAATTCTAAGAATCAAAGAGCATCTCGAGTCAGAAGGGTTTACTAGAGATCACCGAGTCTGATTCCTGATCCTCACAGGACTGCCTACATCTAAACCCTGTGACCGAGAGCATTGCCCAGACACTCCTTGAACTCGGGCAGGCTTAGAGGTGTGACTGCTTCCCTGGGAAGCCTGTTCCAGGGACTGACTGCCCTGATGCACACCCTGACCACAGAGATGTGCAAATACACCTTTGAGAGGGAATTATCTTTGCTACTTCTTCGGAGAGTGGCGTGAGTTACCTCATTTCACACTGATTCTTTACAAACTTTTCTTAGCAGAACACAAAATTCTGTTTTGAAATCAGGACACACAATGAGATTCCTTATGACTAGATTCAGTTCAGAATTAAAATGCTTTAGTGAGTGCTTCTTTTTACTGAATGAGTCATAAATTACATTTCTGTTCTCAACACCATTTCAAATCAAGAATATAAGTCAGAGACCTGTTAAGGCCCCACCTATGCCATTGAACTATCACAATATATGCCCTAGAACTTAAGTACTGTGATAAACCCCTCTTGTCATTATCCTACTCCTGTGATGGCATTTTTCCACTTAGTAAAATTCTTAAAAATCCAAGCAAAAAAGTAGCAAATCTAAAAGTAATATCTGCCTAATTTATTTTTTGATGCAACACCTGGGTTTTTGTTATCAAAAATGCACTTACTGAAAGTGGAAAATTAAGAGAAATGACCAAAATAATCTACAGCTTAATGGCCAAGAATCTTTCCTAAAAGAAAAGTTAAATAATAAAATCCAGATGCCATAACCTGTGTTCTACAGTCTCTCTGAAAGAGGCACTTTTTTTTTTTCTTTTTTTTTTTTTTACTGAAGTGTGGTGTATTAGCTTGCTTAGTTGGAAAGGTGAATAAAACATATATTATTGAAACAAACTTTTTATTTCTTCTTTCCGAATGGCATTATTTTCTCTTTTAATTTTCCTAAAATAAATAAGTTTAAAATCTCTTCTTTGTAAGTTCCCATTGCTCACAAAATCATTTGATCCCAAAATAATTTAGGTTATAATTGACCTCTGGGGTCCATCTAGACTAATATCTTGCATGAAGTAGGACTAACTTCAAAGTTTTATCAGGGAGGTGAGGTCTTATGCCATGTTAATATATCTACTCAAGTTTTTAAAATTCTCCAAGAAGACAATTCTACCTTAATTGTTAGAAAATACTATTAACTCCTGTTTCCTTTGTTCTCATATTTTAGATTTATAACTTTTAAAAAGTTGTAGTGAAAAGACAATCTAGTCTTTTCTAAGACTTTTGTAAATCTAACAAAATGTTAGTCATCAGGGACAATTTTCTCATTCTCAAAAGGCCTGGTTCTTTAGACAATGAAGGAATGAGATATATTTTCTGTCTTGTATTCAGGATATCAAGCTCCATCATCTTCTGTGGGTCATCCTCTGAAGGAGGCTCTCTCTGAGGACATAAAGAACTTTCCTACTTTTGGACCATGATTTGATTTTCTGTATTTGCAGACTGTTCTTCAAAAGAAGCTTGTATGAAAAATCCTGTTTCACTTCCTGTGAAGTGTTTTGGTTGTATTTATTCTCATACAGGAGTGCTTGCATGATTTCACCACATGGGTTCCTTTTATGCTTATTATGTAAATTAAGACTCGATTTTATTTTGAGCCAGGCAAGTCACTGTTTATTTGTATGTCACCATATATTCATATGTGTTTCCAGAATTTACACTGTAATCAGTTCCCCTGTTTATTTTGAAGTTCATTCTTCCTTCATTTGTTGCATCACTATGAAAAAAACCCCAAATCCAAATGAATTTTACAGACTCCTGTGAACGTTTACAAGAGATGAGCAAGACGGTGGTTCATCTCTGCCTCACAAACAGAGCTTTATTCTCCAGCCTCTGTTCTTGGACAGATTGTGATTTTAATCTCTGTTATTTTTGCAGAAGATCATATGGACCCTGCAAGACATTTGTTTTCTTTGTAAGACATGATGATACCCCACAGCCTGATGCCCTTGAATTGTGACTGCCCCCACATTTATTGTGTTTGCTGTTGCTGTCTCTACAGTTTATTTATCCTTGCATTCAGTCTTTGACCTTGCATCTACTTTGTATCAATATATCTCAGTTCTGTGACTGTTTGCAAGCACTGTCATTTCTAGTTCCATTTCACTGAAAACCTGCACTCATCATTTTAAAAAATCAGGTAAATTTCAGTCGGTGACAATTCCTTCAAAACTGTTGCTTTCACAAAACTTTTGTCTCCAATGAAGCTCTTTGTTAACCATTTTGTTAACATTGCTTAGTTCAGTTGATTATATTTGCAATGTAATCACCAACAGCAGCAGCTTCCTGCTTTTGCTTTTAGCAAAGTTATGTCTTTCATTTTTGATTTTCTATTTCTCCCCTTTCTTGGTACAGGGCTCCCTAGAAATGAACTCTCTCTCAAAATTTGCTGTTATCTTTTCTGGCCAAGGGGATACTTCTTCAATCTTCTTGTATTTCCTTGTTAGAAAAATTGTCTTATGCTTCTCATTACTTCTTCATTGTCTCTTGCATCATTCAAGAGAACTAAATTGCAGGTATAATTTTTCTAGAGATTCCTGTTTAGTGTCTGTCATTTTAACTCAGAGTCCCACTCTAAAGACACTGAGACCTTCAGCTACGCCCTATGTTTGATTTCTCATAGATTTAATCTAAATCCTTTTTAGGCTATCTCACATGTTATTTAAGTTCTTTGTGTTCCCAAAATACTTTGCTTTTAAACGTATTAATTTTATTTCTTCTTATTTTGTGTATTTCTCTTTTCATCTATAACCAGTTCTTAAGTCTACATAGAATAATATACTTTTACTGATTCAAATTTTCAATACCTTGGTCTTTCTGAGACTACTGGTCCTGACAAAAAAATCTAGAACTTCTTACCTTCTCTTGACAGTCTGTGCCATCTGTTTCTAGTTTGTTACTTGATTAATGGATTGAACTGATTAAATAAGCTAGCCCATCACATTTTTCCAGCTTAGTATTCTTTCTTTCATCTTAATGATTTGAATTGACTTGCTGAATTATCAGATGAATACTGGAAATACCAGGGAAAAGAAGGAGATATAAAGTGGTGACAAATTCATCAGTCTGCTTCTGTAATAGTGGGGAATTATTGGGATGGATCAAATGTTCTTATGAAGCTGAACACGTCTTACCTTTTTTTAAGTTAGGCACTCTCCCTATCAAAATGTAACAAGCCTTCCTGCTCTTTCCTGTACCTTGATTTCTTTGAAAAAATTATGTGTTTTCTAAGATTTTTTGATAGTCCCAGTCATAATATATTGATATCTATGATATCAATAATGACAAACATTTCATAGGTTTTCAAATACTGTATAAACCTGTGCATTTGATTTTATACACATTTTCCAAAATCTGTATTTCTTGATACTTCTTAACACAGTGTTAGTGAACTTTGTTAAGTCAACAGACTATCAAAGATCAGTTTTTGTAGGTTATAGTCATTTGATATATCACAATAATCTTCTCCTTGGAGCTTTTCCAGATCTCTTTTTCCTCCTGTGATTTAGTTTCTCAAGCCTTTGTGTTAAGTCATTCCTTATTTCCTTTCCTTAAATAAATATTCAAGAGAAGCATTAACAGTTCTTGATATGTTGTTGTTCTTGACCATTTTTACTCTATTCCATCTACTGCAATTGTCTGAGTCTTTTACAGATAAAATCTCTCTCTGAAGATTGACTGTTTTCATTTGTTTGGTTTTGTCTCTCTCTAACTCATTATATCACCCCATAATTATAATCTAAGAAACAAAAAAGCTTTATTTTTATTCTTCTTTGCTATCAATCTGATACCTTTTTTACCCACATAGTTGTCTTTCAAAAAGCATTTTCAATTATTAAACCTTTTATCTCGTCTGTCATGACATATGAATACTGTCTCTTTTTTTAAGAATTTTTTTGTTTTTTAAAATTATGATTTGGTTTTGTTTTGTTTTGGGGTTTTGGGGGATTTTTGCTGTTTGTTTTTTGCTGTTTGTTTTTTGTTGTAGTTTTTGTTTTATCAAGTCTCAACAGAAAAATGATTTAAATTCTGAAGGCATCTGATCTTTGATGCATATTCACTCTGGGTCATTTCCCTACCCTATTGATCACATCATGTTGTGAATTATATTTATAGTCTCTTTGTCAGCTTATCCTTATCTCTGCAAGTTATCTCTCTGGTTTTAACACCATCTTTTAAAGTTTCAAGCTTGTTAATCTGCTACCAGCCTTTATTTTGGCTATCTTTGATATCCTGTGATATAATTGACTCATGCCTCTTTTGTGTGGTTCTTTCATGCTGCAGTTCTTGCTTTCTTGCAATTTCTTATTTGCTTTTATGAAAGAGTGGCTAAAGTCACTGTTGGCTTTTGGAAGTCAGATGTTAGTCCTGTCTCTTGAATCAATAAATACACAGAGCTGCTTGTGGTACTTTCATTCCTTTTCAGTGACTTTGTTCAGCACTTTCAGATCTTCAGTGAGCTTATTGACTCCAGCTTCTGATCAATAAAATGTGTTTCCAGGAAATTCTGGAAGAGTTACAGACAACTCTATCACTCTCCACCACATTCCTCCCTCATAAAACTGTCAGATTTTTTGCTACGATTGTTGTCTTTAGATATTTAATTTTCTTAGGCACCACAGCTATGGTGAAAAGGGCGATTGCTAGGAGACTGTTGTGTGTTTCTTGGCTACGCTAACCTGACAAGTGCCAATAAGATTACCAAATGTCATATTCCCTCGTCATATGACAGGAGCAGTATCCACTTGAAATAAATGCCTACTATCTGAATGTAGTTCTTGGCAGCATTTTATTTTGTAAGTGGAAAACCATTCCTTTTTCTTTTGTTATTTAGTGCAGTAGCATAGAAGATTAAGGTTTTTTTTTTTTTTCTTCTGGTATCCACTGAAGTTTTATGGAAGCCATTGCAGTTTAAAATTAATTAATATTTGCATATAGCTAAGTGTTGACAATAACTTTCCAAAATTGTAAATCTGACATTTAGCAGCATAATTTAAGAGAGTGAGAGCTTTCCAAACTACAGTTGAAATTAAATTAACTGTGATATAAATGTTTATAACTTTAGTCACTTACTGAATGGCTAAGGAAGTTTGTGTTACAGTTGGAGACTTCCACATGGATGTTATGAGATACTTCCTCCCCAGTTACCTTGCCAGACATTATGCTTTA
This sequence comes from Cisticola juncidis, assembly GCA_013400215.1. Classification (NCBI taxonomy): domain Eukaryota; kingdom Metazoa; phylum Chordata; class Aves; order Passeriformes; family Cisticolidae; genus Cisticola; species Cisticola juncidis. The sequence continues at coordinate 1,198,048 of VXBR01001466.1, forward strand.
CCTCAGGTATTTCTGTTTAAAATGCTCATTATTTTATCTTGCACAAATCAGACTAAAATTCTGCATACCAGGACCAGTTTGCTTTAGTTATTTCTTATTTCAAATGCTTTAACAGCAGACTGCTGCTGTGAAGGGTTCCAAAGCAAGATGTTTGAGAACACTGGAAATCATACTCAAGTAACAGGTACCTGCCTCCATCAGATTTGTGTTCATTTACTACATCAAAATGATTCAGTTGTCATACCAACAATTTACACATTTACCCAGAGAATGAACTAGTTTTTAACGTACTCGGAGAGAACCCTCTAGACAATTTCCTGAAGAACTTCTTGAAATGGCTTCTGCTTGAGCTGTGAAGAGTTCCTCCAAATCGTTCCTTTTTTAGGAAAGGGATTTAATCCTTTCTACTGGCTGAGGGACTTGTCTTTCCCTATCACATTCCAGGAGACATCAGATGTTTGGCGTTTTACACCCCCACCAGTATTTGAAGTGGTATGAGGCAATAGTTGCTCTCTTAAGGCATTACCTGATGTCAGTAAACAAGAGTCCACAGTTGCACTAAGTGATCAAGTGGGGAGCTACCAACACTTGTTTGATGAAATTCATAAGGGCATTGTTGAGGCAGTATATGTTGTACAGATGAGCAGTCATGAGCTTCAGCCTGGGAAGTATTGATGCATGTGCTTGCATCCATCACAGTGGGACTAATTAAAAAAAGTAGTAAAATTAACCTTTACTTACTTCATTGTGAGCAACAAGGGTGGGGGAATGCTTTATTTACTAAATTATCAGGACATGAACTCTTGAGTTTCCTTGTTCACTACAAATGTTTGGAGTTTCTCTTCCTCTTCCATTTAAGAAGATCACATATATGATATTGCTGTGATGATGATGATGGTCTTTCAGCATGCAAGGTGTGTTTTCATCAGTACCTGAGCACTGCTAAAACTGTTATCAATATACATTTATGCAAGACTGTCTTGTATTTTAAATAAAGCCTGAAAAAAATCCTTTGTCACTGGTAGTTATTTAGCCAGCTAGATAATTTCCTTCCTTCCTTCCTTCCTTCCTTCCTTCCTTCCTTCCTTCCTTCCTTCCTTCAATTTTTATCAGATAGCCTTTTCTGCAGCCCTCTGTCAGTCAACACTCACTCCACCCTACCCAGATGGTGACGAAAGTGTGGCAGGTACTTCAGATCCTTCAGTATGTGGCAGAGCTAATTAGCTCTTTTCTGTGAATTGCTTGTTTGGGCAGGTATAGGAAAACAACCCCTTATCGACAACTCACGGCCCTTTAGCAGTGGAATGTGCAGACAGACTCTGCAACAGGGGATTTATCTGGCAGTGCTACTTCCATGGAATGTGTTCTTTCTGCTTGTGAAGCAGTTCCTCCCTCCACACACCCTGCCATCCCTGCAGTCAGTACATGTCTCTGTAGTCCCCTGAGTTTGTGATTTACTACCATTTCTGGAAACAGGAAGACTAAATCTATTTTCAAGCATAAAATTATATTCATGTCAGAGTTAGGAAACTAACTTTTTTTTTTCCCTAGATCCCTTTTTGTTGTTGTTGCTCTGATTTCCTCTGGTTTATGTGCAGATTTTCATAGACTTGCTGAACATATACATATTCATAGACTTCAGAACATATACAATCAAAGTCAGATGACAAATTCTGTGATGGTTTATACAATTCTGGTACCAAAATCAGGACCCTCTTGCTTCATGTCTGTCCAGGTAAGCATCCAAGCCTGCCTGGTCTCTGTGCCTATCATTCTGTAGCTAACAATTAAGGTATCAGTGGCATGAAAAGAATTTTATCAGCACAATAGCAGATCTTTATATCACTAGGGATATCTCTAAAAGAGTCTGTTCTGGTGGTCATTACGTGTAAACCTTATATGCAGAGTGTTTCACCAGTGATGAATTTGACTGTCCCCTTTGAATAGAGTGGTATTTGTTTGCTTTACAGAGACAACGCCTGGTAGACAAATATTTCTGTCTCTTGTCTGGATCAGATGAGTTATCAGAACTATTCAAGTATCGTTGAATAATCAAGGATAAGAATGCTGAAGGATTTAAGACAAGATGTTGTGGAAATTAGAGAAGACATGAACTGTATGTGATGGAATGAGTCAAGGCCTTTTTAATGTATGGAATCTTTATTACTGCCAAGAGAAGAGAATTTGTCAGTGACTATCAAGAGAGAGGACGATCCATGAATCTCTCTTGATATTTTTTTCTATTTTCCTTTTGCTTTCTGCTACTCTCCTCTTGAAGGAATATATAATATTGCTTGTGTATGATATGTACCTCTACCCCCAGCTTTTGCAAGTGACTTATGTGTGCTGCAGCTCAGTAGGATGAGCAGTTCCCAGTGCTCTTGCATCATGTTAGCAGTTCTGTATGAGGGAATGGGAGATTTCACTTTGCTGACAAACTGGCATTTGACATATGGCCTGTACATGTTTCATCTTGGTTTTTCAGACATCTGTAGAGGTGTGCACAGAAGCCACTCTCATGGCATGTCTGACAGCTTGCAAATGCACACTGCCTGTGCCATAGTCTGTGCTGATGAGCTCCTCTGCCTGTGTCCTTGGGGTGTTTCTCACATGGGGGGACAGGCAGCTCACTCTGCTTACCAGCTTTTTGTCCGATGCAATTCAAAGCATTGACCATCAGCTGTATACCTTCCTCCTGCACAAAAACTGAAATGCCACCCTCAATAAAAATGTGCATTGTTATTTTTTTCAAGAAAAATATAATTGATTTTAACTCTTTAGTTAATTGAATAAGCACTAGTGACTCATCTGTCTTTGGACGGTGACCTTGTCATGGATTTCTCCTGGCCTAATTTTTTAATTATTCCTAAAACATTTCTAATCTCATTCATCCACGTTAAAATGTAGGATTTGGAGGGCAGGAACTTCATTGTCATACATGATTTATGTAGGTGGACACTGATTCTGAAACTCCAAATTGTTGTTTTTTGTCCTTTCTCTGCCCTCACACTCTCTGGAAATGGGCAAAATCTCATGACATAGTGTGAGATGTGATCTGAATAAAACAAAATTGTATTTAGAGATATTTTGTCTCTTAATGTCTAAATTCTTGTGGTTGTGAGAAGAAAAATGCATCTGTCCAATACTGTCTCAAATCCAAACAGAAAAGATTCATATTTCATCATTTCATTAACATCTCTACCTAGTGTTATTATGTGCTTATGCTAGATTTTACACAAGACAGACAAAATGTGACAGGTGAGAGTGACATATTTGGCATTCAGTGTGCCAGACCTTTGGTGTAAATAAGAACTATACACTTCTGGGGAGCTTGAGACTCACCGTGTGCTTGCTATGGAGTCAACCACTGCACACCCAGTAGATCTGGTGTGGAGCTCTAGGCTTGTTCTGTGTGCACTGAAAGCTGATGCAGTGTGCAGGTGATGTATCCAGAATCTCTTCTGTATAACCTAGAATCCCAGGCCACTACATGAAATTCTGCCTGGCAGGATTTCTAAACATAAGAAAGAAAAAGGCAGAAAAAACCAGTGACATAAGAGTTCTCATAATCCAAAGAGCTGCCAACCTCATCTCATAGAAGTGTGCCTTTCCTATATTCCATATGAATCTCCGTTATAGGTCATTTTTCATCCTTCTCTGGGCAAGAACCATGTCTGTATGTCAGTCTGCAATCTGAGCCTGTGTAGTTCCACCAGCATCAGCTGGTTTACTTCTGCTCCTGATATGGCCCCGGTCTCTGTGTTTTTTTAACTGATTGTTGGGGATTTGGGGGATTTTTTTNGTTTTTCAACAGTCACAGAATAGTAAATGATAATAATAGATTGCTGCACGGATGGGTGTATCAGCATATGTCTGTAGGGGGATGTGAGAGACTGAACCGTGGGACGACCTCCCTGACATTCTCCAAAGCCTTCTTTCTTTTCCCAGGCTTTTTGGCAGGGCGTTTGTCTGAGGAGGGGGGAATTCATTAGGTATGCTGGAGAAGAGATTTCTTATGTTTGCTTGCAGATCTTCATAGCCTTCACGGAGTGGGATGCACAGTTCCCATAAATATGTGATAATGATCATTTGGAGTGTGAATGTTAATTCGTGTAATGGGTTCCCAAAATATGGGCCATGTGCCTGCTGAGTATGTCTTATTTTAAAATAAATGTGCATACATAATACACACACAGACACATGCTGCCTGCATATGCATCCATAATTCAAAATCTAAAATTATAATTTGTTTTTGAAGGAGACAAAGCAGCAGCTCCCCCAGTGCACCCGTAGCCGTTGAGCAGCCGTCAGGATGGTTTTGCGAGCCCTGCCGGAGATCACAGTCCCACACGGACAGCTGCAGCTACAAAGCACCCCAGTGACCTAGATTCAGCTCTAGATTACTGTGTGCTTTGGCCTCTGCCTCCCATCACTGCACCAGGAGTCTGATTTTGTTGCACAAGCTAACTTGCTTACTGCTCTGACCCATTTTACCATAGCAACCTGGTTTGCTGTACCAGAGGCTAGAAAAAGAACACAGGCGACTTTTTGCAGGATTCCAAGATTAAATTCACTCTCTGCTCTTTTTTTTTCTTTTCTTCACTGCCTTCCTTCCCCCCTCAAAGAATGTGCTTAGCAGACATGACGAAGAACAACTAATGCTTTCCAACAGCACTGGAAGCCAGGAAAAGATTTAGGCGAAGGTATTACTTATGTACTTCTAATACATTGCTTATCCTGATGAATGTTTTTGACTTATTTTGCTTCCCTTGGCACAATTAAGCAGATGTTTCCCTTGCCCCAAATATCCCATTCTTGATTTTCCCTCATTCATCCCCAACCCTTTCTCCCAGTATCCTGCCATTTTTGGTTTCATAAGTATATTTTATTTTGTCCTATTAATTTCATTCTTTGATTACACAGGAATAAACACAGTCAGATGTGCAATCAGCTGCTCTCCCAACAGTATCCTAGCTGTTGTCCATGCATTCGTATGTTTACATGGGTCTATGTGTTAGAAAAAGGAGGAAGTGATTTAAAGGCATCTCTTTTCAGACATTAATTTAGTCTTTTATAGATGTGATAATCTGGGATACTTCAGGCACAGCATCGCCAGCTGAGCAAGGGAAGGCACTGTCCCACTCTGCTTTGCACTTGAGCAGCCTCACCTCAAGTCCTGTATGCAGATTTGGGTGCCACAATATAAAAATTAAAAAAAAAGCTAATTAGAGAATGTCCAAAATAGGGCTACAAAGATGGTGAAGGATCTTAAGGAGAAGTTGTGTGAGGAGCAGCTGAGGTCCCTTGGTCTGTTCAGCCTGCAGAAGAGGAGACTGAGGGGAGGCTTCAACTTCCTCGTGAGGGGAAGAGGAGGGGCAGACACTGATCTCTTTGGTCACCAGTGACAGGACGTGAAGCTGTGTCAGGGGAGGTATAACTCGGATATTAGAAAAAAGTTCTTGACCCAGAGGGTGGTTGCTCAGGAGAACCAGCTCTCCAAGGATATAACCACAGCACCAGCCTGACAGAATTTGAGAAGCATTTGGACAACACTTTCAGGCACATGGTGTGATGCTTGGGGATGTCCTGCACTGGACTTGATGATCTTTGCGGGTCTCTTCTAACTCAGAATAGTGATTCTGATTCTGAATGAGAAAAACAAAAACAAAAACAAAACAAAAAACAAACAAACAAAAAAAAAACCCAAAACCAAAAACAAAAACAAAAACAAAAAAAAACAACCAAACAAAAAAAACCAACCAACCAACCAACCAACCAAACAAACAAACAAAACAAAACAAAAAAACCCCAAAAAAACCCGCCAAAGATTTGGGTAGTGAGATTTGAGAAAATGAGATGACGATGATGATTTTAAAATATTTTTTCCTTTTTTTTAATGTAGTTGAGGTAACACTTCATCTTTGCTAAACTTGAAGATATGCACATAGATATAGGAATATGCAAAAAATATGCAAATCACAAGAAAGTCAAAAGGAGAAAAGTGTTATGAAAGAAACTGGCTTTCCCCTCAATGTTTCATGTACTTCTGAGATGCTCTTGAGGTACCTGAACATTTTTGCTAGCCAGCCAAAGGAACTTTGCCCAACACCTCCCAAGCCTGTGACTATTCCTGCCCTCATGGGCACTGAGAATGGTTCAGTCAGGTTTCCATGCTGACAGGTTTCAGAAGTACATTTAGTTTAGCAAAATAATTTAGTAATCTGCTTTGCAAATCACACAGAGAGTCCCAGATACTCACAAATCACAAAATTCTGGAGTTTGCTTTTGGCAGTGCTGTTCTGGGTGAGTGTTTGACTTAGGTTTCTTTCTGCTGTAGACACATAAATCCTGGTTGTGTTGTCTCATTTATTTTTAGCTTCAAAAACTTGTTAAGTGTCTTCACCTTTTGCTAATCAGCACCAGTACTGTAAAAGGCTCAAGCTCCGTATTTCTCCCAGCTGACTAGTAAAACAAGGTACGAAAATGTACTGTGTAAGGCTCTCAAAAAAGAGTGCAAGGTGCCAAAGTGGTTCTGATGAAATTGGAAAGTACATCTCTCAACATTCCTCCTTCAGAAGAATTGTCCTTATCTCCAGGTACATAGATATTTGAGCTGTTTGAACTTAGCACTCTCAAATATTTTAGTTTTTGTACAGTGAGGAAGTTTCTGAGACAGCTGATGGTCAATGGCTTGAGCTGTGTCTGGCAAGAAACTGGTAACCTTCTGGTGAAGAAGCTGGTGATCCTTCTAACTCCACATTTAAGAAACATTTTCAAAGGCATGGTCAGAAAAACAAATCTTCTGGTGAAGAAGCTGGTAACCTTCTGGTGAAGAAGCTGGTGATCCTTCTAACTCCACATTTAAGAAACATTTTCAAAGGCACGGTCAGAAAAACAAATCAGCACAGACTAAAGGATATTGTGTGTTTGTGAGGCCTGCCCATATAACTCTCCTTTCCACTGTGTTGTAACACCTTAACTGGGTTTACCTCAGAGTCGTGTATTGTACCATATCCTCAGTGGGAGACAGAAATTGTATTTTCTGTAAATGCATTTCTGAAGAGGTTTCAAATTGTAATTGCAAGGTTATACGTGGACAAACCACTCTGGAGAGGGGAGAGGGGCAAAGGGGAGTACATCATGGTCTGTTACATTCAGAAAGTTTCAGACTCCTGTCAAAAGACTTTTAATAAATCACATCACTGGTGTCTTTTAACCCTGCAAAAACATCCAAGAACCTCAGACCTTCTACCTTATTGACAACTCTCCTCCAAAGAAAATAAAAAAAATAGTTGAAAAAACCCCTTAAGAACTGCTACTTACTCACCTCATCTTTAGGGTATTTGACATGATTTCCATTCACTTGGATTGAAAGTCATCTGCTAGTCCTTTATGCAGAGGTTGTAGATCTGGCTTTTGGCGCAGGCAGGTCTGACAGGTGCCAGGGCCAGAAGACTGATCCTGGTGGGCTGAACTCCCATCACTCATGCCTAGACTGGCTGTACACTTTCCTCCTCTCCCATGTCCTTTGACAGACCTAACTGTGACTGGCCTTGCAGCTTTAGTGTAGTGCTTAGCTTTCAGTAAATATCTCTTTTCCCTTATTGGTGGAAAAAACCTTGAAATGATCCAAACCTAGCCTCAATTAAGTCAAATTAATGAGGTCAGATTGCAGCAGGCTTTCAATATAAATGGAAACATGTTGTGTTGACAGTCATTGTTGTGCTCATGGTACTGTAATCTTAAATTTGTCCTGCAGGCTGGGCCTAACCTGCATGGTGAACATGGAAGTCAACAAGGAAGTAACTATAATGCACTAGGCATGAGAACCTCAATGACAAAATTACCCTTCTTCAAAGGTTTCAAAGACAAAAAGCCCCATAATTTTCCTGATAAATTCTATCTTCTCAAAATTGGTAATGAGCATCATTTTCTGGGCTTCCTGAAGAATTTAAAAACTTTTATGTGTAAAGAGAGAGATTCACTCTCATATATCCACTTCTATATGCCCTTCAGTTATTTCATAGACTGCATGGGAGTCATTAACTTGTCTTGTGGATGGACTCACCTTAGTAAACTGATCATTTCTTATTGCTTCCTGAGGCTCTAGTGTTCCTAATCATAGGGATTTCTAGACTGCTTGCAAGATGAAGACCCACCAGAGGTGCAATTTGCCAAATGTGGGGTTTAATGAAAGAAATGGTGTGTAGCCTGAGCAAAATTACAGTGGTCCTTGGCCCTGTAGGCTTTCTCACTGTGCAGAACCTTGAAAACCACCCACAATTTTTGATTTGTACAGGCCTAAGTGTTGTCTTTTCTGTCATTTCTCATGTAAAACAGTTATCAGCTGACCAAGGGATATTGCAGACCTCATGCTCCATATATCAATAAGAGGGAAGAAGGAAGAAGAGAGAAATGTTTGGAGTGATGGTATTTGTCATCCCAAGTCATAGTTACGTGTGATGGGGCCCTGCTCTCCTGGAGGTGGTTGAACACCTGCCCACGGGAAGCAGTGAATTAATTACTTGGTTTGATTTGCTTGTGCGTGCAACTTTTGCTTTCCCTATTAAACTACCTTCATCTCAACCCATGAGTTCTCTACCTCTTATCCTTCTGATTCCATTCCAGTCCTGCTGGTGGGGGATTGAGTGAGCACCTTTGTGGGGCTTGGCTGTTGACTGGGGGGAAACCATGACAATCACAGACTGCAGATGCTGTTTTACAGATCCTAATTTTAGTGTTCTCACACACCACGGACAAAAACTGCAATCTGCATTCTCCAGTACACATCACCTTTGATCTGGCACAGTCTTTTAAATAAACTTCTCTATTCCTACTCATCACTGTAACTCATCTTCAGAAGCCATCGTGTTTAACGTATTTTGTTCCCAAAGTACCTAGAGGTTCTAGCTAAGGTTCAAGAATATAAGAATGAATTTTTCCATTTTTCTGTCATATATGGGTGATAAGCAGTTCTTTTTTTAATTTTTTTTTCTACATGCACAGCTACAGATAAGTAAATGGTAGCTAGAAACAGAATGGAAAGAGTTTATTTAGTTAGGAAAAAAATAGAAAGTACTAGAGAGCTATGGAAAGAGGGAAGAATGTAAAGGAGAATAAGCAGAAATAATGAAGCTGGCAGGAGAGAACTTGCAAGGGAGCTGGGAGGGGATGGAAATACAAGTCTCAAGAGCATGGGTAGGAAGTTCCTCAGCAGGGAATAGTGAAGCCAGATTTGGAAGACAGTGCTAGTGTCCAGTGTTTATGAAGACACACAGCTGCTTCTGCTTTGGATGAAACTTTTATGCAGCTGCTGGCTCTGCTTAGGAATGTCCTCTGCCTCTGGGGCCATATGATACACATCAGTGTTGGGAAGAGATAGAGCACTAGCAAGCCTTTAATTCCATCCTAAACTATGTTGTTACCTAGAATGAAGAAAAACTTTTTTTTTTTTTTTAATAATAATTTAAACAATGTATTTTGTATTTGCTTAATTAATTTAAGATTCCACTCACTTTTCCAAAAATCTTTTCACAGTAGCTACCAACTGTAAACAGGTACATTTAAAATCACACAGAAACAATGATTCCCTTGATTAGTATTAATCCAGTAGGAACTAAAACAAAAAACAAGAAAAGGAAGAATTAGTAGTTTTCAAAGCCAGTGCTTTTGGATAGACAATACAAAAATAATTTATTTTTATGTAAGATAGTGGTGTTTGGGGTCTGGATGATCCTACCAAAAAGGAGAGAATGTGGTGGATAAATGAGGGAGTCTGTAAGACTGGGACTTGAAGTGCTGGGTTTGTTTTAGTTGCTGCTCCTAAGAGGATGTGAGAGATAGAGATTGTGACATGCTGTGCTTTTCCCCCACCTCTGAGTTACTGATGGCAAAAAGAGTCTGCTTTGCTTAGAAGACAGAAGTTCACATCTCTTTTGACCAGGTTTTGGTCTGTGCAGACATTCCAGTAGTATTTGGATCAAATCTCAGTAGCACTTTTCTGAGTATTTCTGTTCTTGGTGTAATAAGTACAACCACAAGAAGGGTCCTTTTGTGATGCATCACATCTATTAAAAGAGGGATGGACTGGGTTTCTTAAAGGCAAGAGACAGAGGATACGGAAGGCTACGGAAGTGAAAAGAAGAATGGCATGACTGGATCAGGCTTTGTGCTCCACAAAGAAAGCAAGGATTTTGTTTTTGAGTCAGGTTGGCACTGATGAAGTAAATGCAACTGAATTTAAGAGTTCAAGAATGTCTGCTCACTGATTAGCCTTTTGTGGTAGGCAAAGCTTTCCAGATTCACCACCTCTGAATGTACTGTGAAATACTGAATACCTGTGAAAAATGAGTCTTGACATCTGATTAGGAAGAAGATACCATTTTCACAATGTTGTGCTACAACAGTTGCATAGGGTGTTGAACAAACAGCATAATGGGGTTAAAAGTTTACATTTTGGGCTGTAGGAAATTATCTATGGCCAAACAAATGCTTCTGACCTTACAGCAGAAGGTTATCATACTATTTAAAGCTTTTCAGGCATTGTGATATGAGCCTTGTATGCAAATTATTATAGAGAAAAACAAAAATAACAATACTTTTAATTTTTAATAGTTCTGTACCTGTAGCATAATAAGCACTCTAGTCAAACAAGACCAACATTGAAGGTATTAAACTCCTGTAAAGCAGAAGAAACTCTGCTACCTGAAAAGTGAAAAAAATTTCAGTAACCAGTGCTTTCTAGTAGCAGAAATATTTGCAGAAAAAATAAAATATTAATATGTGACAGGAATACAAGAACATCAACATGTAAATTATGTTCATATGGCAACAGTGAAGGATGCCAACATTTTGTGACAATACTATTTAACCACTTTGGATATTTTTCCCCATCATATCACCTTTAGAGTTTCAAACTCAATCACAAGTATATTTGTGATGCTTAAAAGTGCATGAAGTTGTTCACAATAAGTAGACATTTAGTTTTGATTAAAACTTATGTTCACATTAGCAAGTGTGCAGTCCTGTCTAAATGGATGCGTGGAATGAGCAGAGAGCTGAACACCAGGTGTTTGTGGCACACATTTTTGCAATGGGAATTACTTAGAGCTAGCTGTCTAATCCTGTGGGTCAATTTTCACTGTAATTTAAAAAGCTGTAGAGGAAATCCTGAAGAAAACCTTTTGTCTTAGCTTCATCCAATCCCAAATTTAGTTCAGATACCCTGAGTCTGCTGTGATGAAAAAAAATCTATTAATTGTAGCTCAGGATGTACAAGCTATGCCTTTAAAAATACACTAACATGTTAATGTAGATTCATCCTATTTTACTGAGCAGTAGAAAATTTCTTTCACATGACACAAGAGGCAGAGAAGTTTAATTTCTGTCAGTTAAATTCTTAAAGCTCAGATAAGAAAATTCCATTTCACTGTAGGTATAACAAAGCTGTCAGACATACAGGGCATGTAAGACAAGTTCCAGATAATAGTATTGATGCTGCAGTCCCAAGAAAGCTAGGCATGCCTTCTAAAGGTGAAGATGTGCCATGCTCTGAATAATCTGGTCTAATTTAAAGTGTTCTGGTTTGCTCTTCATGGTAATTACTGTGAGGCTAGAGGTCTGGTCTCTAGAGATGACTGCAGTTTAATGATGTTTGGTTGCCAGTGAGTTATCTTCAAAACTCTACTTAGCACGGAAAAGAATACAAAAAGATGATTTTTCTTCCCCTTTGTGGGAAAGAAATCATAGAGTAATTTATGTTTGAAGGGATCTCAGAAAGTCATCTGAAGTAGACCTTGTTCAAAGCAAGGCTGACTTCAACTATCTTCAATGAGAACTAGCACATGCAATCATATGGCTTCCTCGAGTAGTTAAAAGTATTTTCCCATTTACTTGTTTTACTGAGCACTCTATAGCAGATGCCCAACCTCGTATCCACTTGTTGACCTTGCCTCTGATTCCAGCTCATGAGTTTGCCCTCTGTCCCTGAGCCATTCCATTCCACAGTTTGGCTTTTCAAATAACTTCTCTGTCCAGGTTTCATGGTTTTCCCAGTGTCATTTTACATTTCTTGTGAAACATTTTGTCTCCAGCTCTTTACTTCTGCAGGCACAGTCAGTGATAGCAAAGAGCTTCTGACTTTGCATGTTGGAGATGCACACAAGGCAAGTCATTACCCTCTTTTTCTGCCATGCTCAGAGAGTAAAAAAACAGGCAAGACATTGAAATTATCAGCAGAGAAGAAAAAAATATCAGAAACCACAAAATCTCGATGTGTATATAATTAGAATGCAATGTAACATTCCATTTTTTGCCAGAAAGTAAAGTTTGTTTATCATTGTATACTTGTGGAATTATTTGAATAGTGGGAACGGAATGAAACAAAAACATAAAATATGGCTTCAGTAGAAGAAAAGGGGATTTAATAAAGTTTAGGGAATAAGATTGATAAAGATAATTCCAGGAAGATAAATATATATATATATGGAATATCTAAATTTATATACTATTAAATAGCTTTCATTAGAGTAGTTCTGTCAGAAATGTATGACTTTTCTTAACAGTTTTCCTTATTCCAAATTTTCATCACCATTGCCTGGGTAGATAGTAGAGAGGAGGGTGCAAAAGTATTCTTACATCCATTCTGTATAAACATGACAGTATCACATCTGTTCAAAACAAGTTGTAGGGATGTGGAGAATCACTCCAGTTTCCTTATGAAAAATCCTGATCTTCCTGAAGTTAGTAGAATTCAAGGAACTGGAAATGCACTCATTTATGTGATGACGCAGTGAGGCGTTTGTTATGTTGCCTTATCAGTTTTTGGAGGTATTCTTATAAATATACATCATGAGTAGTCTTTCAAAACCAAGCTTCTGTTTGATATCAAAATCCTGAGACTCAAAAATAAAATCTCTTTTATGTTGAAGTGATAAACAGTGAAACAGCAGAAAATATTTTGTAGCTCCATTAATTGGAATATGATTTCTCCAGCATAATACCTTCATAAATGGGGTTGGGCTTCATTGCTTAATTGTCTATATGGAAAAATATGTCTTCCTCCAGGGCATCTCATCCGCTATAACAAATATTTCTTCCATTTATAGCAAATTAGCAGTCCTGTAATCAAAAGGATTCTGTATACCTAGGACTATATGTTTATTCCCCGAGTTTCAGTAGTTCTTTACGTCTGTTTTGAAGCCAGACTCTGTGAAGGGGACACTGAAATCTTCAAGTCAAATGCCTACTAAAACAGGACAGCCTGCATAACAAATCAGGCAAGAAAAATGAGTGGCTATCCCTTGACTTAAGAGGCAATTAAAACCACTTTTGTGGATAAATAGCCTGTAATTGTTATGGCAGTCAGGAAGAAGATCCAGTAAGGAGTTCATGTAGCTAAAAGTGAAAAAGAAGAAGAAGGAAGAGAGGAGACCTAAATACAGCTTCTTCCTCAGCAACCATTTCACTTCCAGGCATATTTTTTTTCTTTTTACATGAACACTGAAAAGTGCTCATGGCTTTAGCAACAGGCTTTTGGTTGTTTTATGTGTGTGTGTGTGTCTGTGTGTGTGTCTTTTCATATGATAATGGAGAGATTCTATGGCAACCATTGAACACGAAGGCCTGGAAACAAAAGCTGAAGCAGAGGAGGATCAGTGCATGTTCACTGTGTCTGCAGCAATAACGGCAGAGACTCCCTCCTCAGAAAGGTGTCCGATGGCAGCCTCTGAAAGGGACGGCTTTGTTTTTATTCGGGCATAGTAGGCATTAACTCACTCCTCAGTTAGTGACAGGATTTCATTACCCCCAAGTTTCACTAGAGGTGTTTTGTTTGTTTGTTTGTTTTGGCTGGATTGGTTTTTTTTTTGTTTTTTTTTTGTTTGTTTGTTTTTTGGGTTGTTTTTTTTTTGTTTTTGTTTTGGTTTGGTTTGCTTTTTTGTGGGTTTTGTTGGTTTGTTTTTTTTTTTTTTTGTTGTTGTTGTTGTTGTTGTTGTTGTTGTTGTTGTTGTTGTTGTTGTTGTTGTTGTTGTTGTTGTTGTTGTTGTTGTTGTTGTTGTTGTTGTTGTTGTTGTTGTTGTTGTTGTTGTTGTTGTTGTTGTTTTTTTTTTTTTGTTTTTTGGTTTGTTTTTTTTTTTCCCACACAAAACCATGTCGATGGTGAACCTTCAGCTAAAACGTGGTTAATTCTGGTCTCATCATACTTCGGGGGTGAACAACAGAAATGGGAGAAGGAAAAGAAGAGGTTCAGCAGCCAAACACTGACAACTTCCTCATGACTGGTTACAGTCTCAAAAAAATTTCACATTAAATAGTGCATGCAGGATTGTCTATATAGGACTGATTTTATGTGAAATCAATGCTTAATTGCAGGTTATGAGTAATTACTTATCTGTTGGTCCAAAAAACAGTTTGTCATCTGAGCAAATGACAATAGGAAATATCAAGCCCAATTGTCTGCAGAACAGAATATTACTGTTTTGGTGATTGTGCTTTCCCACAAAGATGAAGTAGCAATCTATGTCATGTCATATAAAGTGATGGTGTAGACATGAAATGGCCTGTAGGATAAGTTACTGTAAATGTTCCTGTTATTGACTGCAGGAAGAATATAAGTTCAGTCAAGCCTGACTTTGGAACAAAACAGAAATCTTTAAAGTGAGAACTGATGAAAAGTAAAAAATAAATTTAAGAGCAAAAGAAAAAAACAACCTTTCTATATGCTCTGTAATGTCACTATTATTGTACTGCTTAGTTTAGAAACCATCACAATGCAGAAATACACTGAACTGATGATTACAGGTGGTCTTGCTATTCTTGTTTCATTTTCTTTTTCCTTAACCACATCACAGTACTTTAGTAGATTATTTTATTTAAAAAGTCTAATAAAATTAAAAAAAAAAATTATAGCAAGGAGAAAATTTTGCTTATGAACACGATGATATATCCTCTGCTTGAAGTAATACTGTGACTTTGTAAGAGTGAATGTCTGAAAGAATGCTCTATTACTAGAACAGTACTACAAACTGAACACCTAGTTCATCACATTTTGCTCTCAGATGACTAACAGTCATATCTTATGTCATAATAACTTATATGAGATTTAGAATGATGTGCCAGTTGTTGCAAAGAATTGATGTAGATAATTTTCCTGTCACTGGTTTTGCAAAACTACTGTATTTACAAATAAATTAATAATCTCCCAGAGAATGAATTTCAGGCTTCCAAATCAAAGACAGTGTAAGATTAGGTTCAGATTCATTTATAAATTCTTTTGAAAACTTCAGGCCAACTTACACAGAATCCAGGTGAAAAGAGTTGAGAAGGAAGGCTGAACTGGTAAAGAACAGTTCTGTAAATAACAAAGTTCCATTATCAAGGAGGGATGGTTCACACTGCACACTCATTTCTCAGATCTTACCAGTTTATGTAAATAGTTATTTTCCTCATACTGATATGGTCTTAGACTTTCTATGAGTCCTGTAAAAAGGTGCAACACACAATCTTTTCTTCTTGTTTGTGTGACTGTGTCCTCTTTTTTGTTCCAGATGCAGGTTCACTTCAGTCTGTTACCCTTTCTGGAGAGCTGATCACATAGCACTCTAAAAGCACAAGGGCTCCAACAACCCAGGCATCCTTGCACGCCTCAATAACCTGAGCTGACACTCTCCAAATATCTCCTTTCCATTCAAGATGTATTTTGTTTTGCAAACTAATGGAAACAAGCAAACAAGCATGCATTTGTAAAGTTTCCAGAATAATTTCTAATTCTATTTTTAACACACACACACACACACAAAAA
>VXBR01001466.1:1213893-1225928 GCA_013400215.1 Cisticola juncidis
AAAAAAAAAAAAAAAAAAAAAAAAAAAAAAGAAAAAAAAAGTGTAGACTTAGTCAAACCATAAAACTTCCCACATTTTCTTGAGTAGTTCTTCAGGCACTGAATTCTCTTCTTCTTCCTAACCTTTCCTGATGACAGGGAATTTGAAGATGTCGAAGAATTCAATATAAAAGAATTGCACCAGATAGAAACTGAAGGAGCAAAAAACCATTGGGACTGATGACTAACTGTAAAAGATTGTATGTTTTTTTCCTTCAAAGAAGTTTTGAATAGCAGTTTGTGGAAATTCCACTTTCTCTCTCTTCCTTTTCTCATGTCAGATACTGGATTTCCCCAAATAACTTTCTGAAACACAAAAGCAGAAATGATGAGTGGAGGTTTGTGATGAATTCTAACACAAATATGAAAAAAAATGTTGCTCATTTATTAGCAAAGAGTATATTGTGTATCCTCTGCCTGTGATTCCCCAACAGGCTTGGACTTTAAATGCTTAGTTAAACTGCTAAGCTAAAGTAGAGTGTCCAAACCATTTCACTGCAATTTAATAGAAAATTACTGCTCTTCCACCAGTAACAGCAGATGTGGACACGGTCATGTCACAAAAAAAAAATTAATTCCACACTTGTTCTTTATTAAATGGGAGTAGATTACATGTCTACTGAGTTAAGTGAACCTTATGAAACAATGTGTACTTGATATAATTTTCATATAAATATGATCAATATGGTAGAACCAGCCATGCCATGTCTGGTCTGTGGTAACTGGATATGAACATAAAAGTCTCAGCTCAAGTCCCTGGACAAAGAAAGGTGCCTACTGTCACTGGGGATGCCCAAGGATACGTGGCATTATCTTCTTCTTAGGTTCTATTTCTTAGCTCAAAAGCATGTTTTCTTTGCAGTCTGCAACTTCTGGCAATCCACCTTGGAAACGGCATAGTGTGTCTCGGAGAGAACTAGATGACTTTTCAGTAACTTATATTGAAACAGATCAAAAACTATCAGAAAACATTCCTGGGCACTGCAGCTCTGTCCTGTGTAGAGCTAAAATCTTTGCAAAGGCATGATTGGGACCCTCACCTGTTCATATTCCCGAAAGAAAACTTGGGCATAGGTTGGAATTCGTAGCAGTTGAAAGCAATTCCAATAAGTGTTTGGACATCATCACTTTATTTTGGAGGGTAATAGGGTTTAATTTAATTTGAAAGGGAATTTTGCTGGGCTGAGGGCAAGCAGCTTATTGTGTTCATTTTTGGGCCCCTCATTACCAGGAAGATATTGAGGTGCTGGAGTGTGTCCAGAAAAGGGCAACAGAGCTGTGGAAGAGGTGAGAGCACAAGTCATAGGTGACACAAAAGGGAGCTGGAGTTGTAGGTGGAGAAAAAGATCCTCAGGGGAACTTTATCACTCTCTCCCAAGTACTTGAGAAAAAAATGTGGTGAGATGGGAATCAGTGTCTTTTCCCACATAACAAAAAGAAACAGACTCAAGTTGTGACAGAGAAGGTTTAGATTGGATATTAGGAAAAATTTCCTCATGAAGAGGGTTGTCAAGCATTGAATGCATGCCCAGAGAAGTGGTGGAATTATCATCCCTGTAAGTATTTAAAAGATGTGAAGCTGTCTCACTTAGGGATATGGTGGACTTGTTAGTGGTGGGTTACCTGTTAGACTCAATGTCCTTAAAGGTCTTTTCCGACCCAAATGATTCTATGATTCCACAAAGAGGAGAGAGAAGGGAAAATCCAACATATAGGGAAAGAACAAAGCTAAAAAACATTTCTATTTAGCAAAAAATGACAAAAGAGTAATGAAGAGAAAAGAAGAAGTAAAACTATCCTATTCAAGTGGTATAATGTTTAGTCTCTGCTTACTTTATATGAGATATTGCCATCAGGCATTCTGTCACATGAGGGAAGATAAGACACTAACATTAAAGAAAGAGGACCTGATACTCTTCAAGAGAGCAACATCCCTTTTCAGAAAAGAGAATCCACTCTGCTCACATAAGTTTAAAAGACAACAATTGATTCAAAGGCATTCATGATGATAAAAATTATTAAAATAATATTACAAAGATACATAAAATATTCTTTTATGAGACACAGTGCAAATAATATAAACCAATTAGCATAAAAGAGAAAAAAATGCTGAAAACAACACCCCCAGTACATAAATGTGGCTTTACATGTATGACATGCTTTATGCTTTCTTTTTAAAACAGCAAAACAATGCCTCTTGGACCAGATGAAAGATAACCAGTGAAAGAGGTACTCGTGGTGCTCTGGCATGATTGTTAAAGGTTGAAAACATTTTGGCTTTGACCCTTTCTGTGTGAGTAATTTGAGACCCTCTGTATTACTGTACCTTGGATACTAGGGCAAAGAGGCAGAAGGTCATAAAAATGCATTGAGACCTTTTTTACAGGTAATGTGTTTGGGAACACTATCCCTGATCCATTACGGAATGAAAGCTTTCTAACCAAGACCTGTATATTGACCTGGAAATGTTAATTTGAAAGACTTAAAAAACCCGTATTAGATAATTATATCTTCTGGTCAATAGAAATAAAAAATAGTACCTTTTTCCCCTTAAGCTCTGTATTTTTATTTACTGTATTAAATATGCCATGTCTATAGGAGTCTTGGACTAGTATTCAAAATTCCCATCAGTTAAAGCAACAGCTTTGGGAGGATTTATTGCTCAGGTAAATTACCTTGTTGAGTTTTTAGTTTTATTTCCCCAGCATTCAGAGGGATATACAGGCTGAAATAAAAGTGCTGATGTCCATTTTGTGTGTGTATCTAACTTTCATTGGCATTGTCTTCTGTGAAACCATAGTCTATTACAAAAATAAAAAATAAAAAATAAAATAAAATAAAATAAAAAAAAAAATAAAAAAAAAAAAATAAAAAAAAAAAAAGGCCTAAGTGGCAAAAAACTTGTGCCCAAAGATACAGACTCAGGTTTATGTTTTTATGGGGCTGGATGTTGTCATCACATGATACTTCATTTAATAAAAATGTGTGCATGTGATTAACTTTAGGAATGAAAATATTTCTCTTTGGGTAGGATTTTTCAGCCATTCAAAGTTAAGCATGTGTTTAAATGTTCCATTGTATAAGGTCCATCATGATGTTTTCTTGAAAGCATCTTTTGGCACAGATTTAATTCTAGATGCCTGATTCTAGAACAGGAATGGGGAAATTTTCTCCTGCAGTCAAGTGACACTGACTTTCCCATGATAATTTCCTGGCCTATTGAAAATTGAAGCTGATTCTACAAACTAAGATGCTTCAGTTTTTCACTTCATGTTTCAAGGACCGAATGGGTGAAAAGGCAAAGCAGAGAAAATAGAAATCTCACGGCTCTGTTTAAGCCCATTTCTCTGTGCCTGTGAATTCAAGTTAACTTTATAATGGAAAGAAATATAATTTGTATGGTAAATATTTGCAAGATCTGAGCATGTTTCATCAGTTTTTCATTGGCTTCCCATCAGTAAGTAAAAATAATTGTCAAGTCGTCTGATGTACCTTCTTGACAAAAATCACATTAATTAACATCAGTGTGAGGAGGCGTTTGTGGAAAGGTGTACAGAACATTTTACCTTGCTGGTAAAATGGTACACTGGTGCTGGTAGTACCAGCAAGTGAGCTGCAATTAGAGGTGATAACAGTGAGCATCAGAAAAAAACCCAGGCTGAATCTCAGGTGCCTGCTTGAGTTTGCTGTGCTGGTGGATAAAAAATTATTTGCCGGCAAATGTGGTATGGCTGTTTTTATTATAAGAATAAAATGGGAATCTATGAAAGTAGTTGCAACTCTTCACAACAGTACTGTAACACTGACACTGTTCACAGAGCGTGTGAGAGAAAATTTGTTTCCCATGAATGCTCATGCAAGCGTTTTGAAGAAGAGGCACGAGCATAAAAAAGTCAATTAGTTTTTTAAATTCAAATTACTGCTTTGCAGACCCTTTTCCTCCTAGAGTTTTCACAGCTCTGAATAACACTGTTCTAATGACAAGGTTTTACATTTTTATGCTCTTGTAATTGATCTCTCCAGTACACATGCTATGACAGAAAAGTTCCCTGTGGATTATTTTTTATCTCTTATATCTATCTCTGGAACCTCAAAAACACTCCCAGCCATTACATACCTCTTTTAGAAATGGAAGCTTTGAATTTTGCCCCCACCTTTTCATGGTCAGCCCTTTGTAGAAAGATGTTTTGGAAGATGGTCATTATAAAATATAGTACAAATACAATTCTACTTGTTCTATAGATTGGAATGGGGGGCATTTTGTTACAAGGAACAGGTTGCCAGGTATTACTGATCATCTCTTTTAACATACATTCATTTCTTTTCACATTCCCTGGCACTGAAACTGCTATGCAGACAATGCAGGTGAAATTTCAGAATTGAGATGATCCATTATTTTGATTGCCGGTTGGTGGGGAGACTGTGGACACTGAAAACTGCTTTGTAGCACCAAGGCTAGAGATTCATATAAAACAAAACAAAAATAAAAATATATGCTAGTTTTGTGTGGGGTAGAGTTAATTCTCTTCGTAGTAATTGGTGAGTTTGTGTTTGGGATTTGTCCTGAAAACAATGTTGATAATGTAGATATGTTTCTATTACTGATGAGCAGGGCTTACACAGCATCGAGGCCTTTTCAGACACCACCCGCCAGAGAGGGGGCAGGTGGTCCACCAGGACTTGGGAGGGATCAGAGCTGGGACAGCTGACCCCAGCTGACCCCAGCTTACCACAGGGACATTTCATTCCCTATGGCACCATACTCAGCATTTAAAGCTGGAGGAAGAACAAGGAAGGGGGATGTGCAGAGTTATGGAGTTCATCTTCCTAAGTCATGGTTACGTGTGCCGGAGCCCTCCTTTCCTGGGGATGACTGAACACCTGCCTGGCCATGTGAAGAGGTGAATAAATTTATTTTGTTTTGCTTTTGTGTGTGTGGCTTTTTCCTCACTGTTAAACTATCCTTATCTCAACACACAAATATTTTTCACTTTTACTATTCCAGTTCTCTCTCTGATCCCACTGCTGAGAGTGTGAGTGAGCAGCTGTGGGGCGCTTAGCTGCCAGCTGGGGTTTAACCACAACAAAATACAGTAACTGAACATGAAAGGAAGGAAACAAACTAAGGAAAGTGAAGAGAACTGTGAGAGCATGGCCATAACTAACTCACTCTCCACTGACATAGCAGCTTTGGGGGTTTTAAAATTTATTTTAATGAGATTTGGACTGGACAGCAGAGAGTAAACTCATAGAACCCTGAATTAAGTTGATACGGATCTGTGTAACAGGTAATTTTATATGATTGCCATATCCAGCTAGGTTGACTTTGTGTTTAGAAGACAGAAAGGGACCAGTTACCAGATTGCCAGGAGTACAAGCAAAACTTGAACTGCAGAGTATTTGCAGAAGTTTATAGAAAATTTGCCTGGATAGAACGGGAGATTTTTTTAGCAGTTTTCACTTTACCTGCATGCCAAACAAATATAGAAAGCTATTATTCAAAGTGGACAAATCTTGCTTTTGTGCTGACTAACGTAATGAATAATATTTGGTGTTGAATATGTCCTTAAGAGATTTGCCTAACTGAAGTTAAAATGACTCCATTACCAGACATTTCTAATATTCAGGAAAGTTATTCCTTGATAAGAAAGTATTGTCTGCTATGTCTTTTATTACCTAGAGTCTTCCCTAAAATGCAAAGTAATAGTGAGCAGAAAATGTAAACATAATACTGGCTCTGCATTAACAAGGTGCATCTTTGGTCTATTTAACTCTCATGAATCAGAAGATAGGTCTTTAAGAAATACTTGTAAATTATTCTTTGAAAATTTTCCAAAATATTTTGTCTTATCTAGCAGTAACTCTATGTCTTTCATTTACCTGAGCATCAAGGGTTGCTATAATCCACTAGTTATAATCCACTGATTGCAATACAGAGTTAAATTTTATGTTATTTGTCATTAGTCACTTCCAGATACTATAAAATCATTTCCTATTGGTAGTGAGGATATACAGAAAAACAACTTCAATTTTTCAGAAGGATTTTTATCACTAATTTTTTTTTAATAGAAGATGTCATATTAGGGAATTTTATTTACAGGATTCAGTCAGCTAGTATTAGCCTAATTAATGTCTGCTGGTGTGTGTCTGAGTATGTGCATGTACTTCAGCTAACATTTGCACATCCAGGGAAGTTCCCATGAAGTCTAGACATGCTCACATCCCTACAAAAGAGAGAAGTCTGGCCAAGACACCCTCGTAGCTGTGTCTTCAACACTCTCTGGTCCCAGTGTTAACATTCATGGGCAGCTTATGTGAACTCCCTCCTCACTGGGGAGCTGAGGTGACCATTTGCCCCTATTTCTCACCGGTGCAGTAACTCACAGGGGCTGTTTCAGCACTCTTCCCTCTGCCCGTGAGAGACACTGGACCTGTCAGAAGGGTAATCTGTCTTGACATTTGTTCCTTAACATAGTTCAGCCTCAAAGGAGCCTGACATGGGGCTTGCAGTGGTAAACAGACCACATTTCCTTCAAACACTTTCATTTCTGTAATCCTGAGTGTGTGATGTGCAGCCCTGAAGGAAGCTTCTGCTGTTGCCTTGCCTCCAATTGAGCTGCTGTGGCACTAGAGAGGCTTCAGAGAGGGTTAGGTAATAGGCGTGGGTTAGTGAAAGAGCCACTTCTTAAAGGATGTGCAATCAGGCCATTCAGATGTTGCTTCAAAGCTGGGGAACTTTCTCAATAATAGTGAGATGGGAATATCATGCAGGAAAATTTGGGTGACCTGGATATCAAAGTGAGATGGAAATTTGTGTTATGGTAGACAAGGTCATGCACTGAAGGATTATTAAGACTCTGGTGTGTCAGCAGTGGTAAATAAGGGAAGGAGAGAAAATGGATGCAGGATGGCTATAAAGCAGCCCTGGAAAGAGTCAACAGCAATCCTAGAATGAAAACTGGACAAAGTTTTTAAAGTTGAGGTAAGAAAATATGGCTGTATCATGCAGGACCCTGAGGAATTCATAATCTAAATATTCTACATGGTTTTAGTCAGCCAAGCTCCAGCAGGATAAGTTGAAATAGGAATGTGTGTAAAGAGGAAATAATTTATCAGGCAAGTGGAATACCCATGTTACAATCAAAGTCTAAAATATAACATAGTTTCACTAAGTGAATTCTTCCCATCAGTAGGTCGAAGTAGGTAAAACATAGGGAAGAAAGAACAATTTAAGGTAAATGACAGTGCTGGCACAAGACCAAGTAAGTATGAATGTGCAAGAATTCCTTGCATTGTGGTGAAGAAGCAGCTGAACTGACCTCAGCAGTACTGCACACCAAATGAGCTCAAGCCAAACAACTTGAGCATTTCTTCACAACACATCAGAAAAGGTCTGTGGGAGTCCTTCCCACATTTTGCTCATGAAACAATTTTCATGAGCTCAAGAATCAATCAAACTAATACATGGGAGAAAAAATCTCAGTGAGGTCTATTCAACAGCTTTCAGCCGAGGAGATCCCCAAACTGGGAATAAGTTAGGAAGTCTTGAGCTAAGAAGCTGTGAAAGTTTCAGAGGGTCTTTGCCACATGCTTATCCCATTGTTATTTTCTTCTATGGACATTCATTGTTGATCGAAGTTTTCAGTGCGTTTTCAGTAGTTTCTCATAAAGCAAAAGCCAATCAAAGAAAGACACAATGAACTTAACACCACTTCTCTGTCAATCTTCCCACCAAAAATCCATAACCCTCTAGGCTATTTTTTTTTCTAGTAAATATAAATGCATGTGATTTTTGGCATGATCTTTCCTGCCTGTAGCCTGGAGAAAACAGAAATATCCATCAACAGTAGACAGTGACTTCTGTGTGAAAGGACAGGCTGTTTTAAAACCTGTGATAAGAAGAGAAAAAGCAGTAGGCTTTGTCGTTTGAGAAACCACAGTTCAGAGGGCATCCCAGATGCAGTGGAATAAGACAAGATGAAGCAGGGTATCAGGAAATTGCCAGTTTTCAAGGACTGAAAATTGAGAGCTACAGCAGAAATTATTTTGGTACCTTTGCTGCAGAAGTGACCACTGCAACACCACGACTGAGTGTGTTTGTGGATGAGATTTGTGCACGTGAAAGGGTAGCTGGGAGTCAGTTCAGTAACATGAGCAGGTGATCAGTCTCTGTAACAAATCTTCCTTGTCTCCTCCCCTGGGGGATACCTATCCATTTCTGTATAACCTGTAGTTCTTGTTCAAGAATAGAGTACAGAATTGAATCTTTCAGGAGTTTTGGGTGTGGGTTTGTTTTTTTTTTTCCTTTCTCTATTTTCTTTTATTTTCCTCTGGTAAGTCAGGCTAATTATTTCTGTACTACATCAAAATAGGACACTTGTATTTGTGTCTCCCAAGTGCTCCACTCCAGTAGTATTTGGCTAATACTATCTGCACCCCAAAAAGACAAAGAGAAAATAAGTTTTACAAAAAACTGCTGAAGAACAACCTGCTTCCAGAAAAATGTGCCTTTTTCTGACTGTAATTGGAAAAATCTGTTCTGCAATTTATATATTACTGTTCACCACTATTTTTTAGATATTCTAGTTATTTATGCAATAAATATTCTTTCTTGTTGGAAAATATTTGCTTTAACATTAGACAAAAATGTAGCAAGATTATCCATACTTGGCTCACTGCTTATTAGTTAGGAATGTTTTTTACTGCTCGTTGCAAGGGCACTTTCCGCTGTAGGAGTTAAGGAGAAGAAAATTCTCTTTGCCTCTCTGGTCTCCATTGCCTCAGCCTCTGTCCACTCCCCTGAGGCTTTATCTTTTTATTTCTTCTCAGACAGTCCTGACCTTCATGTCTTTATCATCTTTTTTATACCTAAACTCTGATCATATCTTGTCTACACCTGCAGTAATTTCTGGTGTGAGGAGTTACAAAGTCCAAGTGAAGTAGCACCACTTCCCTAATGCACCAGCATCTGTTTTTCTCATTGCTTTTGTCCCTTCTGTGCTTTGCAATCCTTAAAGCTCTGCATGTTAAGCTGACTTTCACTATCGATAGGGAAAATACCTTCATTGCTTTTTGTCAAGCCCAAGTCGATTTTAATAACTTGAGGTAGCAGATGTGAAATTTTGCTCACAGCTGAACTGTGAGAACAGGGAGCATGCTGGCTCCATCCTGACATCGTGCCAGGATCCCTGGCCTCCCTCAAAAGGAAACCTGGAAGCCATGGACCCAGATGTGAGGCTGGGAGGAAGGGTCACCTCTGGGAGTACACAACTCCTCCCAGCCTATGCTGTGTTCAAGCAGCACGAATGGCTGAGCCCTTCCCCCCAGTGCTGATGGATAAATACCTGCCTGCCCTCCAGCTGCCCCTAGAGTGTTCCTGTTCAGAGGACTTTGCAAGACCAAGGGCATGAATCCAGTGGATTGCATAAGGCTTGCTGCAGAATTTTTGGTCTTTACTGTGGATGTAATTTCTTGTTCCTCATGTTGTTAACACAAGAATCATAAGATACATTTGAAAGCATACGTTAACAATATTGTTACAGGCTTTGATTTTGATAATTAACCCCTTTTAACTTTGCTTGTTTCATTCCATTTACTTTTCTTTGAGGATTTTTTTCCATCAATAAACTTTCTGTAACAAAAGTTCTTCGGATAGCATATTTTCTTTTTTATCAAGCTACTGTGGTTGCTGACTATTCTGATAAAGATTTAGTATCCTGAGTGTGCAAACCTATTATTATTCTGAAAATTTCAATTTTTTTTTTTTTTTTAGTTATAATGCAGGTATATTTATTTATTGCTTAAAATGTCAAGTTTCTAAATAATGATATTTGTTCTCCTAATAAATATTTTAGTAAACATGTCCAAATTTCAGTAAATGTAGGAGCTTCCATTTAATAATATTCTCTCCTCCAGGGTTCTTTTTAATTTTTTTTAATATATGAAAGATTTCATTACAAATACTTTTGAAAAAGAAAATATATTGCAGGGAGGTCCCATGCTATCTCACCCATGTTTGTGTCAGCAAATCACAAAGTGGAAGGGCTTGTGGATTCCCTTTTTTCTTCTTTGTTTTTCAACATTTACAGTGATTTCCAGTTATGGAGTATCATGTATTCTCTCTGGAATGCAATACAGGAGGGTGTCCTTTTTAGGTCTTTTGCAATAGCATTCATTATTAGACTCATATTTAATTAAGAGTTATTTTACTTATGCAGGAATTATGTCTATTAGGTAATTATTTATAATGCTCATAAATAGCAAAATATTATGAAAAGTCACACTTTTCTTCTCTAGATTTATTTCACCTGTGAAAAACTAATCTCAGACTCCAATGTTTCTTTTTCCTTTGTTTGTTTTATATCTAATAATGTCATCCTTCTCCTTTTATTTTTATAGCAACATTGGCTCAAGAATGATTATTGAAATTGAATATGTATATGAAAAACACACCTATTAGATTTAAACATAAATTACCTCATTCTATCCCTGGCTTGTGATCCCTTTTCCTTTAGCCTGTTGTGTTTCTCTGAATGTATTCATTTTTGGAACAGCTAATTACCATACCAGATTCTCGTTTAAAATGTAAGAGCCTTCAAACAAAATAACTTCCATATTCAGAAATTAACAGTAAAGTGCATCTGGATGGCAGAACCAAATGAGAGATGTACAGCAGCAGAAGCCCAGGCCACAGTTTTTAGAGAAAAACTAATTGATTCTTCTCTCCTGTCTCCAATCTGAGCATGGCAGCTGTATTTTCCCTTGCACTGCGGATGTGTGACACAGTGCAAAGGTTGACACAATGCTGGGAAAGCAGAAGAAAAGTGAATGGGACCGTAAAACTCCCTCTTTTGGCTCAGTGGGGAGTCTTCAGAGTTTACTTCAGCAGGGAGGAACTCATTTTGAGTTTTTCTTAAACAAAGCGGCACAGTAAGAGGAGCAAAACTGCCTCCTCTCTCTTTGTGTGCATCTGTTTTTACTTTAATCACTCTTAGCATGAATATTGTATGGTTTCTCATCCCTTGAATATAAACAAATCTGGTACTCTCCTTTCTTCCTAGAGGATTTCAAGCAGTTTGCCAATATTTTTCTATTAATGTCTGCATGTGTCAATCCATTATTCAACTGGTCCCACAAACCTCGGGTGCACACAGGCACACATACACTTTCAGCAGATAATCACAGAAGTAATTAAAAGCTACAGGAAACTCACTTACCCAGTCCAAATAGCTGTAGGCACTTTCATAATCTGCACTTACACCCTTTTATGCCAATGACATTTTATTTCACCATCACATCTCTAGTATACATGGCCCTAAGTTGCCCTTCTACTAATCTGCAGTCCCCATTATCACAGAAAAAAGATCTTTTGTGTCTTGAGAAACATCTATAGAGGTCAGTTCCAAAGGATACCTATTATTTCAGCAGGACTTTTTATTAGTGTGATTTTTTGGTTAGTTTTGTTAGTGTTCCGAAGTATCATGATCAATTATAAAACTGATTTCTCATCTCTGAAAAAAATAAGTTTAGCTTGCAAAACTATACTGAAAACAGTGCATGAATGGTCAGGCATGTACTTTTCCAAGGCAAATATGTACCCATTGCTTTTAGAATTCCTAGTCCAGTTTACTGAGTCATCTTGGATTAGCCAAGTGAGAGAACCATGTTGTCACTACAGAAGGTGTCGATTTCTTGACGCATTCAGCCAGGATCCAAGCCCTAAAACCATGGTGAGAAGTAGATTAGGGCCCCCAATGCTTTAGGCTGCTGTACTCAGTAAGCAAGGAGGTCACTACACATCTGCCACAGATCATTATCAGCCCTCAAACACCACTTCATTGGCAACCTGCAGTGTACCTGCTAAGTTCACCACAAGTTGGAACTCACCCAAAGAGAAAGGATACTAACAGGAATGAACTAAATTGTAATCACCAGTTAATAGGACAGTGGTCTACAGTGATTATTTTACTGCTACAAAAAAATCCAAAAAAATCCCCC
>VXBR01001466.1:1226028-1264727 GCA_013400215.1 Cisticola juncidis
AACCCACCACATTAGTGAGAAATCAAATGCATGCACCGGGTATCACTCAGGACTCCTCCTGCCCACAGTTACCCACATGCTCAAGTGCTTGGATGTCTCAGTGCTAATGGTGACATACATTGGTACTGAAGTATCACTGAAAGACTTAAGGTAAAGCAAGAATTTCTTAGACAGTTTGTGCCATCAGTGAAATGGTTTTTGTCACCAAAGTGTTGCTCAGATTGTTTCTTTTTGTCTCTGAATAACATTAGTTGTGGACTTTGTGTGGGCACAAATGATGTAAAGACACAAGGCTAAGAGAAGGGCTTGATTGCTTAACTGTTTGCATCGTCCCCTGCAGATTTTATCTGCTTCAAGCAGCACTCCACAGGCAGTGCTCAGGCATGAACAGGAAATAAATCAAGGGATGTTTCAGTGGACAGTGTGATGCAGGGGAGACCAGGGACACCATGTCCTGGCACCAGCCCTATGGGCCAGCAAACAGTCCCCCAATCTCTTTGTTTGGTAGTACATTTGCAGACAAAGCTTGCTCTGAGGGTGCAGATTTCAGTGTGAGCTAACCATCGGGTCATTTGAAGAGATTCCCTTTTGTCCGTCACAGCAGCTGGGGCACAGTGAAGCTGAGAGCCTTGGCCTGGGCCTGACTCCACTGCTGCTCTTGGCGCCCTCCTCTCCACCTGCCCAGGCTCCCTGTCACTCTCTGCTCCTCTTCTTCTCCCTGCCACTGGGCAGGAGGCTAATTTGGCTGAAACTGGAGAGGCACAGATGGTACCAGGGTACTGTCTCCAAACATACCAGCTCCTCTAAACCTTGGAGTTTTTGTCAGCATCCCCAAAATGGCTCTGTTAATAGTCTGTGCAATGGAAAGGGAAAAAGAGGTGAGAGATACTGATTTCTCAAGTTCTTAGTAATAAGTCAGTGAAACTTTTTTTCCCCCTGGTATTTAAAAAGTAGGTATTTGGTAGACTCCCAAGGTCCCTGTAGTTTTCCTCTAAGCTACAGCAACAATTAAAAGGAGCTTACTGAAATGTTACCTTAGAATAAAAAAGAACTGGCATTTTCTTGGTGTCAAAATGGGTGGAATGATTCATCAGGAAAGAAAATTCATGGCAAGAAGTGAGATCTTTCTAAGACATCTGGTGTTTGTAAACAATGAGATAGAGTAATCAGAAAACAAAGACAAAGCTTTTCCCAGCTTTGAAAGCCTATTTATTCCACCTGGTATGGTTGCTGCTCCCTCCCCTATTCCATGTATCCTGTTTCTGAGGAACAATAGTTTATATAACATTCAGAGTTCAGTCTGAGAGAAGAAAAAAGTAATTTTGTCCAAAATTAATACTGACTTAAGAAGAAAACAAAACAAAAAGCATAGACATTTTGATTTTGACTCAATTAAATAACAAACTTTTAAAAATTCTTACTGTTACCTCCCACATATTAAATATATAGTAAAAGATCAGATTAAGGATTGTAGTTGTTTTAGGGCATGCAAGACTTATTTTTTCTCATATTGTCCATGACTTTGCTCTTGTCTAAATTCCTGAGGTATAGCATGAGTCACAGATCCAGAAGTTGTTTCTACTTTTATTATAAGTAGATTACACAACCTCGTATTGAGAGTAAAGAATGTATGATATGCGTAGTATACGTCTACTACATATGCATCTAATCAGCTAAGTATATATTTTTATATTTCCTGGTATATGCAATTAAAATGTAACTTTATTGTGACAGAAAAAAACAAACAAACATTAAAACTCATTCTCCACCCTGGTTATGATCATACTTTGCTCTGTGAAAATATCAGCAATCGGAAAAATTAGCATTTTAATATCTCATTTTTATCATACATGAATAGCAGAAATACTACTTTTCTCTCCCCTGCCAATGATAGATCAATCACTCATTTCATAATTATGCAAAATCCCAAGAAATTCAGTACATTCTTTGTAATAATTTCTTTTCCAGTCTTTTTAGATACAAACTACTTTACTTGTCTGTCCATGCATCCATCCATCCATCTTTTTGTTATGTTTTATTTCTTAGATCTATATTTTGTGTAGCTTCCAAAACCACTGAGGACGCAAAAGAACATATTTTTTTTTACATATAAATTGTCTCCAGGAAAGCCTTCTACTAGAATTTCATATCAAGAGCCAGCAAGAATCTGTAAAACTCAGTCAGAAGTTCATAGGCATTAGAATCCTTGTTATTGATGGGTCTTTGGGTCAGGTTCAGCTAATGCTAAGGGATTC
Organism: Cisticola juncidis; assembly: GCA_013400215.1. Classification (NCBI taxonomy): domain Eukaryota; kingdom Metazoa; phylum Chordata; class Aves; order Passeriformes; family Cisticolidae; genus Cisticola; species Cisticola juncidis. Next base: position 1,228,284 of record VXBR01001466.1, read on the forward strand.
TTCTCCTGGGAATGAGTTTCTTCAATTATTTGGCCTCCTTCCCCAGCTAACAGATAGTTTTATGAGCAAATGTTGCTGCAATATGTATCTCTGAAATTACACCCTGACAATGTTAAAATAATATAATGATCTCAGGCCCTGTAAAGCCCAGTGCTAACCTGCTACACTCACTGATTAGCCTGGGAGCTGTAGGATATAAATAAAGCTGGCAGTTGGACTAAAAGGCAACTGGTAGGGACTGAGCAGACTGAGAAATTTTGGCCTTGGTTATATGTTTTCTTGCCAGCCTTCAACAAGCATTATGCTGCTGCTCTGTCCCAGAAACTTTGCTTTAGCCTGGTGTGAGAACAGTCAAGCAACTTTTTAGCCTCCTTTGAGGAGAGCTGGAGGAATGGATAAAGAGTTTGGAAAACCAATGCCCAGACACCTTCAGGGAATAACAGGTATGTTGTTAAAAATGCCTGTTTCCTGGAATCAATATATTATGTTTTGGAGGTGCTGCAACACAGCACTATAAATGCTCACATTTTCCCTTGGGTAGATATCATCGGGAAAGTAAAATTCAAGTGAAAATAAGTGAAAGTAAAATTTAAGTATTGTCTTTGGTGGTATGCCTGCATATTGCAACTCTCAGCATGGGAAATTGAAAATAAAAAAAAATCATTCTACATGCACAAATAAATTCCATGGATATTTACTTAGTTAGGTTTGAAAAATCCAAATTTGGTATGTACTCCTAGTTGTAATGGAGATGTATGGTAGAAAATGACACAAACAGGCATAAACTCCAAATTAGATGGCCTTTACACACCCCAGAGCTAAATAAAAAAAGACCAAAACACAAAACAAAATAAAAAGCTGATTGAAAACACAGGACAGTTATCACAAAATGTCTTGTAGATGTTTTTATTTATTACATAGAAGTTGGAAACACAGGACATTCTACTAGAAACTCTCTTTAGGAGATTTCTATGATTTCCCAGATTCATGAAGTATGGCTAAAATTCCATACACTGGAGAGTTTTCCTGTCTTGTGGTTTACATGACTAGGTATTCCAACAGTCTGTGATAGATACACACCAACCACAGGGATGAGTCACACAGAGGAAATTAATTCATCATTAATGAATATGAATTCACTTGAGAGACATCTTAGCAGTTGAGACTGGTTAAAATGTGTCAGTGTTGCCAACGAGGAAATATACGAGGAGTAGGCATGGGAATATTGCCCATATTTTGCTGGTTCTAGAAATTTTTACCGAAGACCTTCACTTCTGTGCTAAACATTTCAGATGCAGCCAGTTGGGAATGACAACTACATTTCAAACCTTTCCTCATTATTGAAAGGTAAAATCCAAACAGAATTAATATCTCTAAATCCCCAACCTTTTTAACAGCACTTTCTATCTTTGATTTGAAATGCATTTTGTGCAGTTGATGTAGAATGAAGGGGCTAAGATAGCTAGACTGTCACCACTAGACTGAAAAGAATTCATTAGACTGGAGTTCAGCATTCATCTCTAGCATTAAGCTGCACCATCCTTTGGGGTTTACTCACATAGATGTGAGGTATACAGTTCCTATTATTACTATTTAACATTTTAAAGAATTGTACTCCCCGACGCATTCCAGTATACAAATCTTCCCAGGTTAACAGCTATTTTGTGGAAATTAAAACCCTTCATACCTCCACCCACAAGGAGAGTGTAATTTTGGCAGAAAATGTTGAAACATTTGTTGTAAGGAAAAAGAAAAAAAAAAAAGAAAAAAATGTTTGGCCGTGTTGGCATGAACAATTTTATGCTAAGCAAAACACTGTACTGTTCCCAAATGAAAACATGAGTTTGGATTAGTCCATTAGCTGCTGCTCAGATTTGGTAAATATGAATGAAGATCGTGGTGGGGAACGGAAGGTGGAGAGGCTCTTATGATCACTGGTTAGGAAAGGACCAACTGGGTCTGCAGTTCTGGTGATTGTAACAACTCTTTTTTCTTTCTTTAACCTAATTTTCAGTTTAGCTTTGTTCATGGCTGATTTAAACACATTTGGTCTTGAGTTAACTTTGTCTCTTTGTCTCTTTGCTTAAAATACTTGTTTCTAGGCCAGCTATTTGTCCAATCTTATAAGTAACACAAGAAAAAATTCCACTCAGATTAATAAGGCTTCCCATTATATGACAGTAGCTAAACCTTGCTACCTTTTCCATTTTCCATAACAAAGGTTTTTCCCTCACCAGATCTACATCTGCTCCACTCAAACACAGATGGTCAAGAGCAGCAAAATCTTTTTCTTTTTTTTATATCCCAATGTTTATCCCCTCCATGCAAGGTTCTTGTGGTTCACCCAGCATAGCAGAGGAGACATTTTGCACCATTTAATGGTATACTTTATTACTTTTTAAAGCTCCTTAAAATTGGTTCAGGCCCTGAGCTGAACTCACTCTATCAGTGCAATTTCAAACTGGCCTCAAAGACTGGAGCTTGGAGCCACAGCTGAGCTGTAAGCGCACAGTGCTCCACAAGGCTAAGGTTGAACAACAGAAATTATGCATTCAGCTTTACATCTCTTGGCTGGCAAAGAAAAATAATAACCCCTTTGGCCTTTTCATTGTCTAATAGTTAACATTTTTTACCCAATTTCATTGAGACAACACTCAGACTGGAGTGACAACCAACTGTCAACAAGTTACTTTAAACACTAAAAAAATGACTTTGTTATGGCTTCGTGGTGTGCAAGTTCACAATAGAGTGAATTTTATGTGTGCAAGTGTAGCCTAAATTTGGTGGTTAACCAGAGAGTACTGGGATTCTTGTTCCTGTGTTTAGATTTCCTCTGGTGCCCAAGCTGGCCAGCAGTTTCTGAATTATCCTGAAGTAATTTCTGTGATCATGGTGTTGTCATGTCCACCACTGTAAGCTCAAGAAGAACTTTAAGAGAAATGAGAGATCAGTACATTCCAACTGTCTGCTTCCCAGTAGTGTTTTACCTACCAAATATCATTGTTCTCTAAACCCTAAAACCCCTTAAACTGCCTTGTTTTGAAATATGAAAGTCACGTATGAAAGGTATGAAAGGGTATGAAAGTCAGACTTCACAGCATGAACTTGTCTGTACTGTCAGTGCCTCTGTTACAGGTAAAGAATATATATAAGAAAGGAGCTGTGCCTCAAGATCTGGGCAAGTCTGCATCCTGGTCATCCTCTGCACAGGGACACACAGAAAACCACTGCTGCCTGCAGGCAGTGGCTTTTCAGGTACTTGACTATCTCAAATACACAGAAAGTAACTCGGTTTGTCTGGGTGGCTGAGTGGTGACATTCAGTTTCCACAGAGAAGTTTATAGAGAAAGATTTTTTTTTAAATTTTTTTTTATTATTATTATTTTATAATTCAGAGATGGTGCACTTAGACTTTTAGGTAAACCTGGAGTGAAAGAACACATTGGCTCTCTTGTTTAGTACTGCAGTGAGGAGAAACCCACAGTCAGCCTGAAGAAGTCCAGGAACCCTCGGCTGGCCCCACACATAGGAGACAATTAAGATGATCCTGGTAGGAAGTATAATGAGAGAGAAGTTGCACTACAGCAATTCCTTGCCTCTTCTTTGCCCAGAGACTGCTACATTAAAGTCCAAAACACATCTGAGTTTTCATGTACAGTAGAGAGTTCTTCACAGAAAGAGCTGTTCACAGTTGAGGTCTGATGTGGAGGGAATAGCAATTAGAGATGTCACCTATTTCAGAATACTCCAAAAGAAAGTTTTATAGTGATTTGAAACCAAACCAATGACACAGGACTTCAAGGACTGTGGAAAAAGAGACTTTGTTGTTTTGTATTTCATTTTATTGTTATCTCGTGAGAATTTCTATGGCCAAACCCTGTATGGAAGGTTAGTCCAGAATGTTAATCCAGATTTTATTGGACTAATAATGAGTGTAACACACTGATAATTCTCCTTTAATTGCTAATACCCAAACATGTGCAGAAAAGACAGCCAAACTACCTTCTTTATAAAAAAGACATGACACTAAAAAGAAATCATAATTGAAAAAAGTATTTTAATTAAAAAAAAGGTTACAAGAAAGAAAATATACCTAATCTTTATGAAGAAATATTCTTAATTTTTTCTCCTTAAATAAGATTGAATAATGTGAGTATATAAGCAGAGATTGCAGAGAGATATTAATTCTATCAGTATTTTGTATCAATACCTTTATTTGATCTTTCCATTATGACAAAGCTGCCTTGAATACCTTCAACTATGTTGCCTGTGAAAAGGTATTTACTGAGATTTTTGTGGCCACACAGAGTCCAAGCTCCCAGAGCATGTAGTTCTTCTGGCAATTGCTCTGGAAGCATGCTGAGGCGTGGCTTGTGCCACGTCTTTTCCTGAAGGACAACATGGAAGAGATGATTTGGGGAAAGGTTGGATTGATCTACAGCCACTTTGCTGTGATTTGCAGCGCACCAAGCAAAGACAGATGAGTTGAAAATAAAAGTTCTATAAGAAAGAGAAAGTGGAGGGAAGGGAGTGTAATACAGTCTTCACAATGGGCTAAGCATGGCTTCAAAACAAGCAGGGATGCAATACTAAACAAACCACAAAGCCTTTTTCCCCTTTCTTTTTTACCCAAGCATTTGAAAAGAGACAGAAAAAAATTCAGGCTTTAACAAAGATCTGTGAAAACACCTTGCTTCTCATGAGAGTCCCTCACAGCCCCCCCATGCCCTTTGCTGTCCAAATAAACATTGCAAGGGAATGTTCTTTACATTCCCTGTTGAGCATGTATAGAGGAGGCTGCTCTGGCACAGCCTGCTCTCTGTTGACAGCGATGTTTCCTGTTATTGTGAAGGAGTCACAGGCCTGCTCCAGTCCAGATCTGGGGAGCGCTGGTGTCACAGATGTTTTTTCAGGTGTAACATTCCTGCTGGCCACACAGGCCGTTCACAAGGATAAAATGGGTGTCTTCAGCTTGGCTCAGTGTGTCTGTTTGCTCAGTACTCTGCTGAACCAGCTACTCTTTCTGCAGCAGTGATGAAACAAGGAGTTTAAAACCCTTCCTGTTGCATATAGGAAATGTTCTGAAAACCTGAGATTTCACTTCTTGTGCTTATTGTGGGTCAGCTGGGGCAGGGGGGAGAAGAACAGGCAATTGTGAGTTCAAGGACTGCATGATAGGAAAGACTTTCTTTTTGCTGGAAGAATGTGGTTGAACTTTCTCCCTGAAGATTTATCCTGTTGTGATTTCAAGGACCCTTAAAAAACCAGCCTCAGAGAGCCACCCACACAAGATAGCAGCATAGCAGCTGCATAACACTGCTATCATGGTTAATGGCTGCAAATACAGTGTAGTATTATGAGAAGGTCACTGTGAGAGGGTATCCTGCTGTGCTAGAGCTTATGCAGGTGCTGTGGGTGTATCCATAATAGTATCATATCACTAAAGGCAGGGAATTTTTAGATACCAACCTTCTCTGTATTAAGCTGGAGAGAACTCTGCATTCCATAAACTTATTTAACCCCGACAGGAGTGGTTTTACAGTGCAGTAGCCACTTCACTGAGTAGAAAACTCACTTCAGTGCCACTTTGATGTACTGTCAAAATGTGCTTTTCTTTTTCTTTCCAGTACAAAATCATTCTTACTTTGTAAACACTTTGTTTGTGTTAGATGTGTAAGAATACTCCTCCTTAAAATGACTGTTTTGGTGAAATGCCTGGTATTACTTTTCCAGCAAAATGCAGAAAGGAAAACTCTGGTCTTCTGCAAAAGTGAAAAACCATTGCTGAACTGTGTTTGTTTAAAACAAAGTTGCAAGGCCTGGGACCTGATATTGCAATGAGGGCAGTCCAAGAGTTCAGATGATCCATTTCTCCATTCTTTCGCTCAACTCTTTTTTCACAATGGTTCTCCAGTTTGTTGGAGACAATCCCGAAGCTGACAGAATAGCCAATAAAAGCAGTTTTTAAATAATGAACATGGGAAAATAAATGGTTATTTGGCATGCTTCTAAAACATCGTCATCTCTTCTTTGCTATTCAACATATTTGCATCATTTTTTTGGTGAATTCATACGAGCAGAGGCCTAAGATCAGTGAAAAAACCCAGAAAAAATATGCAGTAGAGCTAAAGAGAATTATAATATTTTCCAAATATTCCCCATGTTTATCTCTCATTTTGAAATTTCAACACATGAAATAGTATATAGTATCACATAGTGATACTATAGCTGTGGAGAAGAGGTAATGATGACAGCGCAGATGCACTTTTTGCACTTTTACCCTTTTTTTTTTTTTTTTCATCCCAGAGAGAAAACAACACAGAAGGAATAAAATCCCTGACTCTTTATCTGACATATCAGGACAACCAGCCTTAAATTATTGAGGTAAAATATTTCTCAGCTCACACCTATGCACACATAGATACACACAAATATATCTGGGTATCTGTACACTTATTTATGAACAACCATCACTAGTAGGGGGCTTTTGTCCACTTCAGTGATGAGAAGTGAAAATAGTGGATCTGATCGAGTTGATCAGACAATTTTATTTTTATGCACCATCTTTCATGCAAGCATATAATGAAATTCTTCAAAGCCACTTTATCTACACATTCCTGAATGGTGCAACTAAAGTGCTCAGGTTTACAGGAAGCATCTGTACTTGTTGCAGGGCAGGGGTGAAGATGGAAACAATGGCCAAGTTTCAGGAGAATGATTGAGTGCTAGAAAACTGGGAAGTTCATGCCATGGGATGAACACTTTTTTTAGGCAGTTGGAGAGGCTCTGCCCACTGAGCAGATGACTCCTGGAAGGAATTTGAAGAGAAATAATGGGAATGGCTATTTCAGATGGCAGAAGGAGTCAAAATAGAAAGACAGTTCCTTAGGCCTGGACTGTCTCCTTTCAAGTCTGAAACATATTTCCTTTCTGTCTTGAATCTTTTGTATCCAAGAGCTCTTTATCCTGCTCTGGTAATAACAACCCAGAAGGAAGGCTGCAGGGGAAAGAAACTGGGGTGAGCTCTGCTTATGACCCCTTGATCACTCAGGCTGACATGGACAAGACTAGCAAATTTTCTGGCTGTTGTGGAGTAATAATGTTTGGATATTTCCTTAGCACACTCCAACTTAGCCCCCAAACTCTCTGCCTGCTCTCTGGCAGCGGTATCCAACCTGGTGCAGGAGCCCTGGCTGAGTACTGGCTATAGCAACAAAAGGAACATGTGACAAATCTAAGATGAGAGAGTTTGGAAGAAGATCCACCTGGACCTCGGACACTGACAAATTGGCATTATTTCTATTTTGGGCACAAGAAGACACATATTTAGCCAATAAATATCAGAAAAAATAGCTTGATTTGGCAAAAATCATTATGTGGAACAGAATAAACATAAATTATAAAAGTTTTTACTTCAGTTCTTTTCCTTATAAGGTTTCCTGTTATTAATAGGCCAAACTACATATACAGTGTATGTTCAATAGATGTGATTTTAAGAAATTATGAAAATCTCCAGTTTCCACTTGAAAATTAAAGGCACAGCAAGAGTCTGAACCACATATTTTAATAATGCTCTGACAAGTTTAATCATCATATATAAAACTCAATTTTGAATTACATGGTGGAAATCCTTTTGGTTTCATTCAGGCAAAACCCTTATCATGATCTTACTATTTCTTAACTTTTTTCTCTCTTTTGGGCTGTGATGCCCGTTTTATTCTTGCATCTCTTTTGTACAGTTTTTCTTCTGCTTCAGCTTATTTTCTAATCCTTAGTAATGTATTATGGTTAGTAGTTCCTTCCGGGGATATGGAACTGTTCCATTTGTAGTAAAAAAACACCTCAACACTTTAGTATACATGTGAATTTTCTGTTTTCATAAACAGAAGTTATGATACTAATAAGATTTCAGCATCAACAAAAATCAGCATCTGTGATTAAGAATTTAAACACAGAAAAAGATTTCAGGTTTGGATCATCAGTGGTATTCACATCTTGCTATGGGTCAAAAATTAAAGAAAAGCAAAGCTGAGTGAAGCCTTTGGTCTGCTGTGCTTCCTCCTGTACTGGGGTAGGTGTTCAGGAATGCAGGTGGTAGCTGAGACATTTTTTCACTCTCAGAGATTGTGCTTAGCTACAGGCCAAAAACAAGGGACCTGGCTGTATATGGGTTTATGATCTTAGTGCAGGCAAGTAATGACTTACTGGTGCTTAATGAGTCAAGGAACTTGGAGCATGATAAATTGAATTTCCAGTTATCTATTCAAAAACAGATGGTCACATTTCAAAACACTTTGTTGCCAGCATGCTAACTTGAAAGGTCACACAGTGCTCTCAGCTGAGTTTTTCTATTGTTTGAGGTTTCTGCTTGCAGGCTGAGAGCAATATCCTGCACATTTTTTTAGCCTGTGGTGATACTAGTCACTTTAATCTGACATAAGTATGGCCTGCCACCCCTAACTGGATGCTCTTTTTTCTCTTTTGGGTAGGCATGAGATTTGTGCAGCTGCTTGGTGATCTGACTCACCCTGCAAATACTAGTTCTGGTGCAGCTGATGATGGAGGGAATGGGCAAGCTGGGAGAATATGGGATCATCCTTTCTGTCAGCTGGAAACATTTACATTAGTTCACAATGTCTGATAGAGAGCGTTGAAGTAAAATCACCTTCAGCTTCATGGGATTTAAATTATTCTGTAGCTTGGGTGCAACTCCCATGCATTTATTGTATTACTGACAAGTAGAACTAAATCTGTAGAAGAAATTTCACATAATGACATGTTAAATCAGACAAACCAAACTTGGACATCCCTAACAAAACTATACCTGAGTCTCATGGCAAAGGCTCTTTACACTAGCAAATAATCACAAGCCAAATGGAAGAATTTGGAGAAGCTTCAAGTTTATTGTTCTCCTTGGTTTGTCTGCCAAGCAGCAATGAAAGCAATTAACTGTTCAGTCACATCTAAACTCAAGCGGTAGGGGAGGAAAGGATGATAGAGGGTAATAAATCCTTTTCTATGTCCTGTCTGATTATAGCCTACCACATTTCTAATATCTTATTTATATAATAACACAGAAGACAGAGATACAGAGACTCTGGTGCAGTCATCTGTTTCAACCACAATTTCTTATAGTTCATTTTTATTCAATCACTTTTTTTTTTTTACCTTTCCATATCTGTGTAGATAGTTTTTTGGGGTTTTTTTTTTGGTTTGGTTTGGTTGGTTGTTTTTTTGTTTGGTTGTTTTTTTTAATATAACCTTGCTATAATCCTTCATCACCTGATTTTGCCAGTTCTATCTAAAAGGCTTAGGTTTGCACCACTGGCCAGATTTTAAGGGTTGCTTCTCAGTCTTTTCAGTTAATGAAAGGCCAGGTACGCAAAAGGGAAGAGGAGTCTCCTGATGACACTGAGTTACAGTTTCTGAGTTTGTCTTTTACCAACCTTTCCCCACTTCCTCTCCAAGGGGTATGCACACACAGATTGTGAAGGAAAAGGAATTTAAACTGTAACCTCCAAAGAATTAACTGTCAGGCTGGGATCTTAAAGAATTAGCTCACTTCAAGCAAAGAGCATTTTTGTTGCATGATCAGAGACACCGCTTTTCCTCTTTCTCACACAGACTTGCTAGATCCTTTTTAGTAGGTACTCTTACATATACCCAAGAGGTAGTGAATAGCACAAGACAACACAATTTGTTCCTTTTTTCTCCTGGCTCCCAATACAGGTGGTTTTGAGTGTTGTTGTTGTTATTTTTGGTATTGCTGTGGTTAGTTCTTTTTGTTGTTGTAGTTTTTTGTTTGTTTGGGATTTTGGTTTTGGTTTTCTGGGTTTTTTGGTTTTTGTTTATTTTTTTACTATTTCTTTTTTTAAACTACCTCTTCCAGTAGCAAACATAATATTGATTTCTTCTTTTTGAGGCAGCATTACCTACAATCAGTGGTTCTAGGAGTAATTGTTTAACCATACTGAGCACTGCTGAAATGTTACCTGTCAACACATCCCTAGAGAGCAGAGTAGGCTTGCACCTCATGCCACCACGTACCATCCTGCTCAGACTCTGCAGCCCTGTCCAGCACAAGGTTTCTGCTCCCCTCTGTGCTCTGTGACAGCACAGATGAAACTGGTCTGGTTTTTATGCAGCTAATGGACCTTCTTCAGCTGTCTGGCCGAAGAAGATTTGGGTTCTGTGCACCCATGTATGTGATACAGCCTGAACCAGATGGTGTCTAAGGAGCTGCTGAAGAGAGTGACAAAATCACCCATTTGTCCCCTTTTCCTCCTCACAGCAAACCTCAGAATCTTTGGAATGAACTCCGTGGGATATTTTTTTCACAAACAAATAAGCTAGATCTCAGGAATTAGTCATTCTCTTTATTCTCCACAAGAAGATGTGGGATGAACAGTGAAACAGTTAAGTCTACTGAGATACTTCTAACATCTTCCCTATTACTCTGGGGAATAATACTGCTGTCTGATGATCCCTATATTTTTCCTGGGAAATATATGCCTCATAGATGTTGCTTTATCCTTTCCAATATACTTAATTGCAATTATTTTTCAAATGTCTTGAACAAATTACTGAAAGCATAGATAGGTGTTTCAGATTCCTTCAGAATTCAAATCCTATAATTATTTTCCTTGTAATACACCTAAATTCATTTTCTGAAAGGTATTTTTGAAACCATCTTGTCTGCTGAGTTAAGAGACAGAAGTAGCTTTGCTCTCTTGAAGAGCTGACTTTTTGCATAAATTCTGTGGTAATATCTTCTTTTTCTACGATGACTTTTGTGCTGTTTAAGGAAATACATTACAATTTGGCAATCTTTTTTTTCTCAGGTGTCTGCCTGAGAAATCAGTGAATCAGTGGTTAAGAAATACCTCTCAAGGCTGAGGTCTGAAGACAGCTGTAGTCAAGTAAGGATTTTGATTAGCTTCCTTTGTTTTTTTAGTTTGAACAATACATTCTCTATCCCATTTGGGTTTTGCAATGCCTGGAGTTTAAAACTACTTCTGAATGGGTTATTATTATCTTGGAAAACATCAGGAGCATGATTACCTCTTGCAAAACTATATTTGCATATGGCACATGAAAAATGGAATTTTAATGTAGACGAGTAGAGAATTACAGTGTATAATTGTAGGACTTTCCATGCTGCCCAGTTTTCACAATTATAATGTCCTGAAGTGCAGAGGAATGTAAAATCATGGTCTTGATTAGAAATTCTTTGCCTTTTCAAAAGAAATTTCAACTGGTAATTTCTTTTTTGTTTCAATTACAGTATTCTCTAGTTGATGCAATTTAGCGTGGCCTGACCTGAGTCAGAAACATGAGGAAATCTTTGTCTTTGGAATTACAGTTATCAGCTCCTGCCCTTTGGCAGTTATTTCCCGGGAGTTTGCTTGCTCTGCTCTGCAGTAAGTAGAGAGTACATACAGCAAACTGATTGTTGGGGAAATGCATGATCAAGCTGCATGCTTATTCCAGATTTTGGAAAGGGAATCCTTTTGTGTACTTGTATTTACAGCTGTTGTCTCTGAGTAAAGCATTTCTGTCTTCATATTTATTTCTATCAGTATTTTCTACTTTTACATTATGTGAAGATATTCAGCAATAGAGATGTTGTGTTTGCTTAGAACTAGAAATATGCTCAGCTTTGTACTATACTCAACAGCAGACAATTACTGCCCTGGAGAGCTTTAAGTCTAAAAATACCTCAGCTAGTGCTTCAGCTTTTTTTCAGCCTTTTAATATTCTCTAAGATTTTCTTATTGTTTTGTCTCATCCTAATCAAACTCAATTTTAAACTGTCAACCAAAGCAAATCAGACTGGTTCCTCTCTGAAATAACCTGGTAAAAGATAAATTATTAATTTTTAGACATGTAAATAATGTGGGTTCAATCCAACATTCACTGCAAAGCAGAATCCCTTTGTTATGGACCCCTATAGATAACCTTAATCTTGCCTGCCTGCTCCCAGTAGTGCCAGCAGAGCCCCATTTTCAAGCCCTCTGGCTGTATTACCTGTCTTCTCTCTGGCTGCAGAGAGCACTGAGGTTGCATAAAACTGCTGGAGCTCTGATTGCAACTGAGGTCTTCTGGGAAAGACATCCTGGTGCTTTCATGAATATATGTGAGCACTGTGAAGCAATGAGAGGTATGTTTCACTAGTGAGTCTCATTTCAAAGCTGTGCTGTGGGGGTTTTTTGGGTTCTTTTTCCATCAGGACTGTAAGGACCAAGGTGAAGATGAGTGTGATCTGCTAGTTTAATACTAGGCATGGAAGGATGGCAAGAGACAACAACATGTGCTAATGGAAAATGACTAAAGAAGAATGAGGGGGAAAAACCCCTTATCAGATAGGCTTTGCAGCCAATTGGATGCTGTCTCTTTTTGCTGTGGATATTTTTGTAAGTGTTTCTGTCTCTGTGGTTTATCCTTTCTAAGAACAACATCAGTCAGCACTGAACTGTGGTATCTCAGATTCTTTCTAGGGATTAAGCTGCAGGTTTAATTTTTAGGCTGGCATAAGAACCATCTGTTCAGAGTAGTTTGCAGGCAAAGTGGAGATATCTGTGTTGTGAATATACAGAACACACTGTAAGAGGAGAAGGCAGAGAATAGACTTTAAGATCTTCTTATTTTCAGTGTTATTGGTAATTCTGTTGTGCTGGAGAGAGAGTTCTTCTAAAGGATGAAACCATCAGGTCCTTTTCTATACATGGTGAGTTAAGGAAGGGCAGTTTCAGGTTCATCATCAGAGGAGTTCAACTGTGTGATGGCTTACAGAGTTGGTAAGAGATAGAGACATTCTCTGTCCCAAATCTATTAACATATTGTGGTGGTGACAGTAGCTTAATGATTTTGAGAAAAGGACCATTTTACTCTGTACTCACACCTTTAAATTTCCCATCTCCTCAGCAAATACTTTGTGCTGACTTCCTCTTCTGCTCCATTCTTGTCCCATTAAATCACTGTATATAAAAAACTTCTCTTTACTGTCCCATCTGGTATGAAAATTATGCCACAGACCACTGCAGGAGCCCTTCACACTTTTGTGTGTTTCAGATTGAGCCCTAGACCTATGTTACCCCTACCTACTAGGGCTGCTTTTGTTTCATAAACCAAAGCCTGTTCCAGCCTTGACTTGGATTACTGAACTAGTTCTCATGCCTTCTCCTATAATTCATACATAGGGATGGTCTTTACCTTAATTTATTATCTTATTGCTTTCAAAGGCATAAAGTTGCTACTTTGATTTAAAAAGAGTTTGTCATGTTTCTTTGCAGGAAGAGAGAAAGTACAATAGAAGAGCTTAAATCCAAGAGAAGACTGAAGAGTTAGAAAGACAAAAGGAGGCAGAGAAAGGGTGACTAGCTACACTGTCACATAGAGTTAGCCTCCTCTCTTCCCATTCCTGCTCCATCTGATGTTAACACCAAATATAGGGTGTTGGAGATTCATAAGAGAGATTCTTCAGAAATTCATTACTGACCCCATATTCTTAGCTACTGACTTTACTGATCTCCTATCTGCAGTCCTTCACTCTTCATTGGGAGCCCTATTTGTTATTTCTGTAAAAGAGTTAGTAAATGCTAGGAACTAGATGAATGAGTGTTTAGGGCTTGAAACACAGTGGAACTCATTGAGAAAGAAAAATATAGAAATTTGTAAAAATTGTGATCTGTTTTTTAATATCCTTTTGGTATGTTTAGGAGGAGAACATGATGGAAATTCTTACCAAAAACAACTATTCATTTAAATCGCTAAGAATCCTGATCCACAATCTCAAGAGGGTTGAAATGATGCAACTATAAAACATATCTCTTTGTCATGTACTACTTGCATGGACCTTCTTCTGACTGTAGATCTAGCTTAGCTGATCTTGTGGTATCCCCTCCCTCATGAATGATAAACATTCTTCTGTGTGCTGCTGCTGCTCATAAGGACCTGAACCATCCCTGTGGGGAGGAAGACACACATGGGAAAAGGAGAAGCTGACAAGTGGGCGAGGGAAGACTTCATGGTCATCCCAAGCCATGACTCTGACTCGTAAGTCAGAGTCTTGCCTCTGGTGAGCACATTAAAATAGCAAGAAGCAGATGGAATTTTACAGTAGTTCAGGTGCAGAGAATTGAGAAACATCTTGGTACCATCAGCTTTTTCTCTCTGCTCCTCAGAGCTCTGGCCCTGTCAGGTCTGCTATCTAAATTGCCTCATGAGCAGGCTGTAGTGTCTTTCAGTCAAATTAAACTGCTGAACAGTCTGTGTTCCTTAATGCATTTCACCATAGTGTGCAAATTTAATCCAGATCAGGCATGGACTCAGGAACCCAATTCTGCAATGTTAACTGTAGAGTGTGATGTACATGCTGACTTTATTCTTTCAGGATGGTTTGCACCAGCTTCAGGACAGCAGACCATTTCTAACTCATTACGAAGATAGAACAGCACATACAGACAGTAGAGGAGGTAACATCAGGTCTGCTTGGACAAAATTACCTATTTAGCATTGTCTGGACCAAGCTGAAGTGGCAGAGTGTTTGTACTGGTGTAATGCTCTGTGCTATGCAGCCAAACAGTTTTCAGCTTGATGGTGGTTTTCAGATGCTTTTAAAAACCACTGCATGCTTTCACACTTGATTTATCATCTCATGGTGCTACAACATTCAAAAGTACTGAATGAAGGTATTTGCTAGTACTATCCTTTTTCACTGATGCAGTGTAAAAGAATTCCTGCTTGGCATTAGCATAACTGGATTTGCCTATTAAAACTCAGCCTACAAGCAAAGGGATACAGTACTCCTGGATCTTTCTATTTCTTTTTCAGACAAATGCAGCTGAGCCTAAGCAAATATTAAATAAGCATGAAATATACTATTCCTTTACATTTGTGTTAATAAAGTCTCAGGTACACTATGGATATTTTCTTCTAGTAGTTGTAAGACACAAACTGCAGGATTATTTTCAGATGTAATTATTAATTTACAGAAAGGATGACAGAATGAGAAACAAGGGACTGTAATAATGTTCCATCTCTATTTTTTGAAAATTTTGTTTGACACAATCCTATTTTTCCTCCAAATTCTTAATTTTTGATGGGTGATAATCAGGTTATAGCCCAGATATAACAACATTAGTACTTTCCATGCCTTCTCTGTACTGCCTTTACTTGAAAGGAGAGAATTATGGTATTTCAGGATGACTATTTCCCAATTAATTTGATGTGAGAACTTTTTATTTAGAATGATTCATTATAAACATATTGCAGCATCAAGAGACATTTTTTGTAGAAATACTCTTTGCTTCTTAACTTTGCCATTGCAATAAAAGCATTTTGTTATCATGTGTTTTCATATTTGTTCACCTTCTACTGTATTTCTCAGCTATATTATCATTTGTTGAGGTCTCCTGGGCAAATATGGCATAACACATAGGCAAATAAATGCCTCGTTCGATAAAATTTAGGCACCTGAATAAAGGCAAACAATACAGATTTTATGGAATAACCCACCTGGTCTGTAGAAAAATCTTTTTAGGTTCCTTAAGAAGGATTACTCTCTTACAAAAAGTAGAGTTGCATTGTCTGGACTAACAGTCTAGGACCCTATCCTTCCATCCTTGGGGCACCTAGACCTGGACTTACATTTCCACTGCTGAACACAGAAGAAATACTATTTGTACAAGTTAGCACTCAGCCCTGTACCACATATGGCCCTTAGAAACCCAAGGTGTCACATGTGGGAGTTTATTATATCTGAAATGAAATGTGTGGTCTTGCATCCCAAGAAAATTATGTCTTTGTAGCAAGAACCTCCTGTGCACCCACTCCCTATTTTGTGGGAGGATGTGTAGGCTATGTGGGAGTACTGGGGAAAACAAGCAGGTGAAAAGTCCATTGGGTATGGGTTGCAGGAGAGCAGGACAGCTGGCATGCCATATTGGTCCATTCTACAGGACTTCTGTCTCCTGCATTGCACTTGGGCACTATCTGGAAGACCTGTAGCTCATCCCTGTGTCATACTACTCCCTCAGTACTGTAAAACAGCACTCAGGGCTAGTGGTCAAGACTCTGTCAAAACCAGCAGGACTGGACAAGCCCTGCTTAATTTTCCAGAGTAGAGATTATCTGAGTGACTAATAATAAATAGAGAAAGAACTTTATATCTCAGCAAGTGAGGCAGATATTAGACCAAAGAGGGTCTGGTGCCAGATTTAAGGATAGCATTCTTAACCTTCCTTAACATTTACATCAAAGCTCACATATTTGAAAGACTTTGAGACTCACTTCCCTTAAATTTCTGTCTGGGTGGCTAATGCGTCACAGTGCTCAGCATGCACTCTGTGTTATAGAAATCACATTTTTAGATAACATTTGGCATCTTAAAAATTCCTTGGTAATATGACTTTGGTCCATGAAAGCACTTTAATATAGGATGTGAACACCAACAAATTATAGCCTATCTTAGAAAGCTTAGGTTGGTTGTCCTAGATTACTCTTCAACCTTATCTCTTTTGGTATTTCAAAGAATGGTTTTAGGAATGTTTTTCTTCTCATGTTTCCATTCACAGCAATAAAAGCATTTCATGCTCTTTAAAGCTGTGTTGCAACTGACTTTTGTAGATGTGTGAATGGAAGAAGAGACAGTCTCTGAAAACTGAAACTAGCACTGCCCATTAAATTAACTGATTTTTTAATATATGTAGCCCGTAGACAATTTGAATAGTTTTTAATCCAATCTGCTCACTCCATCATATGCAGATGTCATATTTCAGTGATACTGGGGGTGGCATCTCCCAATTTTTTTTTTCCTTAATCTTCCATTGCAATGCAGCAAGGGACAGAGATGGGACTAGCAATCTACAACCATCCATTTGTACCCAGAGAGAGATGGGCTGATTCTGCTGTTTCATCCAGAGGGGCTTTGTAAACCCTTCTTTCCCCTAACAAGCCTTTCCATTTGACAACTTCTCACCTATACACTAATGCTTTTGGGAGCTAGGTGTGAAACCAAGAGGAGAAATACACCTGTTTGCATAGAGATTTTTTCTAACGTTAATAGTGGGAAGTATTATGTAACATGACTTTTGCAAACAACTGGAAGTTTAGCTTGGCAAATGGCAAGCAGGCTCTGCACAATATTGTTCCCTGCATGTGGAAATTCCCAGCATGACTGATCAAAAGTTTAACATAACTGACACCTTCCTGGAAAAAAGTATCTCAGACAAACTGAAATGAAATATTTCAAAAACTAGGTGCTCGGACATTAATCTGACAATGTTGAGAAATTTAATTTGCTCATTTCAAAAGGGGAGAATAAAAGAGAAGAAAACTTTCCTTTTCATGTTCCTAGTATCCTTGTTCCAGGAGAATTCTGCAGTGGTGGGTTTAGCTCCTTTATACATCAAAGGATAGCTGTATCCCATTCTGGAAGTGGGTTAACATGTGATAATTAAGTGACTTTAAATATTAATTGTCCTATTTAAAAGTAACATTGGCAAAGAAAGACATCTCTAATAAGAGATAAAATTACATTATAAACATTATTCCATTAAAAATGGAGCTTATTCAAGTGTTTCTTTGAAGCCAAATGAGAACCGATCCAATGTCTGAGTACATTCCCAGGGTGCTATGAGGAAAGCCGAATTCTTTTCATAATTGTTTGGCAAACTTCTTCCAAAACGCACAGCACACAGACTTAAAATGCATTTTTCCTGTAGTGTGTCTGTGTTTATGAGTGAATACCATATGGACTTTGGTGTGAGCCTTGCTCATCTGAAAAACTCTGTGAAAAGACTCCATGTTTCAGTTAACTGTTTCCTGTTAAGCAGACAAAATATGTTCATCTGAAGGGACCCAAAATGACAAAGTTATTTCAAGGTAAACAAGCCATTTTTTTTCCTCAGGGTGTGGAATAATTTTGGTTTTGCTATTCACATCTGGATAAAAAGGACAGATTAAGTATCACTACTATTAACTTCAGCTTTTCTCAGGGAAATGAAGACAGGATTTGAATAGGATGTATTTATATAAGTTGAGGGCTAAGCTGACCCTGAAGACTTAAAGATTTGTCCTACAGTAGCATATTGATGTGAATGTTGAAGTGAGGTGGTTGTGCCTGATTGACACAAGGTCAGGCAGCACTGTGTTCTGAGAAAGGATTCTCAAAACTAATAAAACTGATAGGAAGTTATTATTAAATTGCTCTCTTTTACAGCTTAATTTACCAGTGGTTAAGGCAAAAATGGGAACATTCATGTAGATTGTATCGCATGGATTTGACTCTCTACTATGTTCTATCTCATGCAGAGCAGTGACTGCAAATTTTCCCATAGGAAACAGACATCAGCAATAATACATTGTTTGGTTAATATAGGAAATGCATTAATTCTGCTATTGAGGTTTTTTTCAGGTCTTTTCTTTCTGAAAATGTTGCTTAAGGCCCAATTCTGCTGCTCTTGTGCCAAAAGACATTAAACCAAATGAATGTTGAATTTAGTTCTCTGTCCTTATTCAATTGTTTTTGAGTTAAGTATTCATTGACTTCAACAAGAGATTTTCAGTTAAGAGCTGAATTAAACTAAGTAGAAACATCAGGACCTAGCTAAGATACTGACTTCTCCCACGTCCTTAGAGCTCAGTATACTGGAATTCATTAACTCTCATAAAATGCAATGCTACAAGTTGATGTGTTATTGAGTAATGATAAATGGAGACTAACATACATGCATTAGATTACTTGTTTCCGTTTCTACAATGCACAGTAGGAGGCTGTTTCCCCACATAGCTTTTGGACATTACTTATGATTGCAAAACTCTGATGGTTAAAATCCATTGGCATGGAATTTGTAAAACTCTCAGTGCTCTGAGTGTCTTGATCTGGGCAGGTGGTGAAAGAACATGAAACCAGCTGATCAATATGACTCTCAGAATCGTGTCTTTTTTCTTGATGCAACTTGTAATTCAGTGATTAGGTAGAAGGAAGGAAATCAGGGAAAGGTTAGAGAAGGCTGTGTTTTAAATGCAATAGGGAGTGAGTGAAATGAAAGAAAATTTCTACTGTTAAAATTATTGACCCATTTCTATACTGAGGTGGACTTAGCGTAAGACTAGCTGTAGTAAAAAACATGAGAAACATGAGACTCTGAATGTCAGACTGCTTCAAAGTTTAAGGTAAGGCAATTTCAAGAATATTCTCCTCTACTCCACATGCACATGTTCCCAGCTGATCAAATGGCCACTGACAGCAATGAATTCTGTGCTGCCTATGAAGACACTTGTAGAAGTATCAGGACAGCAATAAGGGCATTGACAGCAAGATTTTACATCAAGAAAAGTCTCTTTATGTATGGAAATGCTTCACTGGCTTGCAGAATTAGTTCCCCACATTATGTCCCTGTTACAGCTTAATTCTGATTAAGGGTAATTTGAAATCTGAGTTTCCCAAGGAGAACAGTGTTAGAAGATATAGGGCCTCTTTGCCAAATTGTCTGCTGGTCTACATGCCATCTCTTTGTTGATGCCTCTGTAGACTATTTACATCAACAGAAAACTGGTTTTTCTTTATAATGAAAAAGTAATTTGATTTGCTCTCTGGTGCAGTTGAAAAACTCACAGAGATTTGTTCTCTTTCTAAAAACAGATTGCTAAGGCTACACAATTTGTATGAATATTTGATTTTTTTTCCCACGAATGAATTCTAATAATTAAATAAGATTTCTGTTCTTTGTGCTTTTTTTCATGGGTTTATGTACCTTTTCTGCTTATTTTGCTTGAGACTGTTAGAATAGAGACCAGAAAAATAAGATTGTATATTGACCTAAGCAGATTCACTTCTAAACAAACTATTCCTCAAAGATTTCCAGAAGGCACCAGCAGCTCTTTAAGAAGTAACAGCCTACAACAATGTTATTTTTCACAGTTAAGCAGACTTTGGTCTAAAGCTGTGCAAACAAGCCTCTGAATCCTTGCCGCTTCCAGGGTCTGTTTTTGGGTGTGTGCTGATCTATAAATCAAAAGGTTTTGAAACAATGTAAGAGAAAATGTTTAAAGAAAACAAATACAAAAGGAAACATTTTTCTCTTCTCCCTCCTGCAGACCAGGGTACCTTCCAAAGAAGCCAAAGGCATTACAAGGATGCAAAATCTGAGTATGAAAGAGGAAACTCAAGAGTGCCTGGTCCAAATCACACTGAATTAGTGCCAAATTAGTCCTTGACCAGAGTAAGTTTTTGTTGAGATCCCATGCTCTGATTTTGGCAGTCATGTTGGCTACCACACCACAGTTCACTTCAGCTTGAAACAGATAAGACCCAAACTGGAGCAAAGAAAGTTAAAAATAAAAGAAGACACCAGATAAACATGGACCCTGCCAGGCTCTCATATAAAGAGTATGTGACTCTTTGTGAAACCATATGTAACACTGGCATTGTATAAAAAGCCCAAATGACTTCTTGTAGGCTTTGAAGCAGCATTGATGTGAAAGGCCCTGAAGCAATGGGACACTCATTGATGCTCTGCCAGTGCTGCACAATAATACATCTACAGGTGCTCTAAACTAGGCAGCTTATCCTGGGTCTTACTCTGCTGCTGGTATCAGGGGCAAAACCCCTAGAGACCTCAACAGTGAGACAAACCAGACAGTGGTGATGAAGGGAATTTATGTGTTCTGATGGGAGCAGAGCTGATTCTGAGTCCCATTTCTTGATGTTGATGTCGTCCTGTTGTCAAAATCCTGATATCCAAAATGCAGTATTTTTTTTTTTCTGCCAGGAGCTACTTAGATGGAAAAATAAATTACTGGTAAATTTGCTCTCACTGTTCTTCTTTAAATAGAGTGAAGGCAATCATTTTAGAAAGAAAAAATCTAATAAAAAAATCAATAGTCATTTAAATAGCTCTAATTTTATGGGGTTTAAACAATAAAAGTTTAAGAAAAGATAAGACTGGATCAGGTGGTATTAATTTCTGATTCTAGGTGGGGTTTTTTGTTTTTTTTTCCCTGCCATGAATTACCAACACACATAGTGTTATCTAAAAGCATCATAAGGAGCATCGTTGTTCATTATCAGCATTATATTATTGAATAGCCCGTCTATAAGAAAAATTGCTCCTCTGAAAAATTGGTGCAAGCTTATCCTTTGCATTCAAGTCAATGACAGTGCTGCTCACAGAAAAGCTCTCCCAATGCAGCCATCCAGTACCCCTGAGATCTGTGGGGGAACAGATTTTGTCCCTAAGGCTTTCCATTGTAACTTTTTGATTAGCTTGCAAGAGCATAGAGAGCACATAGCTTTGATGAGTGTTAAAAAGTCCAGCCCGTATCAGGGCTTCAACAAATGCACGTGTGTGTGTGCATTACTGCCAGGTGGTGCTGGGTCTGCAGTTTGTTCACTGGTCCTGGTCACTGCCAGCCTGCACTGCACAAATCTTACTCCTGAGCTCCCATTTAGAGTCAGTCAGCTGCATCTCTTCTGAAACACAACACAGGTGCAGCTCTGGGGGAATCCCACTCCCGGGACTGCTACAGATAAGTACTGTGGCTAAGACTGCTCAGTCCTGTATCTGCAATCTTCCAGGAGACTTTGCACT
Organism: Cisticola juncidis; assembly: GCA_013400215.1. Lineage (NCBI taxonomy): Eukaryota > Metazoa > Chordata > Aves > Passeriformes > Cisticolidae > Cisticola > Cisticola juncidis. The sequence goes on from VXBR01001466.1 coordinate 1,249,877, forward strand.
CAGTCATCTGCAGGGCATGCAGGCCTTAGCAGCATAAAATCATAATGCTGGTATGCTCCATCACAGTCCTCATAGTGTTTCAGACCCTTTGGACTGAATAAAATATACAGAAAATCATAACTGTCTAATGGTCTGAGGATACCAAAGAGGGCCCAGGAGAGACTCTGGATCAAGTGCTGTGGAATATGATTGCAGCCAATGGCCTTTCCCTTTGGGTGAAAGAGCATTTAGCAGGGTAAATATTTACCTACTCCAAGTGTATGTCAGGCATGGCTAAAAGGAATTTTTGTATGAAAGATGATAATTAACATGATCAAGTCTTCAGTATATTTTTCAGGGTTACTGGTTATAGCAACTGATGCAACAGTCAGAAGAATAACAGGCTGTGATGTTCAGCAGATCTCAATCTCTTAGAAATTCTGTATGGTAATTTCTCATTTACTAAGAACAAGGTGCCAGGTCACTGCTAGTTTAGATTGGGGCATTAAGAATGACGTACTATCACCATTTCAAAAACTGCATCTCTCTGACAGTTTCTATTTTTGTCTCCAAAGTACAAGTGTGACGATGTGAATGCTGAAAACATAGGAAGACATTTATTTTGCTTTCCCTGTAAGAGAAAAAGAGGCCTTTTGGAATTATATTTGCAGTCAATGAAGCCAAATGTTTCAGCCATCAGATCTCCTCAGAGGTTTCTTCTCCTGTAATAATACATTTATCCTACTGGGTGGGGTTTTTTATTTGTTTTTTTTTTTTTTTTTTTTTTTTTTTTTTTTTTTTTTTTTTTTTTTTTTTTTTTTTTTTTTTTTTTTTTTTTTTTTTTTTTTTTTTTTTTTTTTTTTTTTTTTTTTTTTTTTTTTTTTTTTTTTTTTTTTTTTTTTTTTTTTTTTTTTTTTTTTTTTTTTTTTTTTTTTTTTTTTTTTTTTTTTTTTTTTTTTTTTTTTTTTTTTTTTTTTTTTTTTTTTTTTTTTTTTTTTTTTTTTTTTTTTTTTTTTTTTTTTTTTTTTTTTTTTTTTTTTTTTTTTTTTTTTTTTTTTTTTTTTTTTTTTTTTTTTTTTTTTTTTTTTTTTTTTTTTTTTTTTTTTTTTTTTTTTTTTTTTTTTTTTTTTTTTTTTTTTTTTTTTTTTTTTTTTTTTTTTTTTTTTTTTTTTTTTTTTTTTTTTTTTTTTTTTTTTTTTTTTTTTTTTTTTTTTTTTTTTTTTTTTTTTTTTTTTTTTTTTTTTTTTTTTTTTTTTTTTTTTTTTTTTTTTTTTTTTTTTTTTTTTTTTTTTTTTTTTTTTTTTTTTTTTTTTTTTTTTTTTTTTTTTTTTTTTTTTTTTTTTTTTTTTTTTTTTTTTTTTTTTTTTTTTTTTTTTTTTTTTTTTTTTTTTTTTTTTTTTTTTTTTTTTTTTTTTGGAGACCTATCTCAGTATGATACAATTTTTAAGGCAGGCCAGGGAAAGACAGAAATGCCCTGGGTTATTGGAACATTTCCATAGTGAGATGTCTGTAGTTCTGTCAAAATAAGACCCTCTCATAAGTCCCATTCTGAGAGCAAGAACATGTGCTTATCATATCCTGAACTGTGAAGATGATCAACTCATTTGCTAGTGTTTGTTAATCTTACATCACTCCATTGCAATTCTAATATGTGTTCCCTCATCTTTCTCTCACATCTTATTGCTTACATCCTGAGGTGCAGGAATGAGTGCATTTTTTTTCATTGGACTGCAGACATGCCCCTTTGGAAATGCCTCTGCATAATGATTGGACTAGATGATCTTGAAGGTCCTTTCCAAATGAAACAATTCCTTGATTTCAACAGCTGCAGAGAAACTGTGTATGAGATATTTTGTCAAGTCATTGATAAGCACAAAGGACACTGATTTCCCGCAGTACTGATGTGAGACATTAGTCACTGAAAACCTGCTTCCACAAAGCAAGGAAATCATCTCAGTCCTTTAGTGTGATGGTGAATTTTCCTAGGAATCTTTTAAGAGCCCCTGAGGGTCTCTTCCACCACATTAATGATGCAGTTTACCTGCATCTGCAACTTATTAAGATTGCTCTTTCTAATCCGGATGGCAGGCCACCAAGGTTAAATCTGATCAAGGTTTCTTACCCCCACAGAGCTCAATACATTTTAGAGGCTGAACAGAACTCTCTTTTTCATGGTGTATAATGTAAAGGAAGTACAAAGCTAAAAAATTACCCATGGGGGGTGTTCACTAGCCAGGCATATTCTTAAAAAAATTAAGTGCTGATAAATTATTTTTCTGGATTTCAGTATGTCATTTCATGACACACTTTCCCTGTTTTTATATTTGCATAATGAAAAGCTGAAGCAATCAAAAAGCTTTAGGTTGAAAAATGTAAGTCTTTTTCAGAGCAGAAAAGCAAACCCAGTGGCTTATTGAGCTGTTAAAGCTAAATCTTGTATCTTCAAAAGTTGTTTACATGTTTCATGTCTTCAAGCCAGAAAGCTTAACCCACAAAGCCGGACTTGTCCCCATGACCCACTGACTTTTTGACATCTTGAGGTCATGCATCCAAAGCATGCACAAGCAGGAAACACAAGGCTTCTTCCAACCACATCCTGGTGTGTCTGTAGTGTAAATTAGAGCTATGAGAGCTCTGGGAAAATTCATCTGGCAAGCACTCAATGTTTCTTTTCCTTTTTCTTATAAATTGTGCTAAAGGGTTTGAGCTTAGTCTGAGTCTAATTAAAATTAATGAGAATTAAATGTAAGGGGAAAAATACAGAGATTACCCATAAATAATTTGTGGTACAGTTGGAAAACCTGTTTATTGAGAAGCAGGAACCTCCTGTACCTCAGGACTGATGTAAACGATAAGATTCAAGAGAAAGATGAGGGAACATTTATTAGAATTGCAATGCAGTGATGTAAGAGTAACACATACTAGCAAATCAGCTGATCAACTAAATCATTCAGGATAAGATATGCACACATTTTTGCTTGAGGAGTGGAACTTATGAGACTGACTGGCTGTCAAACCACTGTTTGGTGGTTTTTTTTTTTTTTTGACAAATCTACAGACTTTTCAATTTCCAGTTCAAAAAGAGACCATCTTCTCTTTTACTTATCTAGTGATTTACTTATTTAGAAACTGCATTATTTCTCTGCCAGTCATATCCTTGTCATGTCAGACAAAGCTGGAAGGAATTACTCAGATGTCACTGATCCCTGCTGAGAACCTACTATTGAAGCGTCTCAGATTGCTCTTAAAAATAATCATCTTTTATGAGGCCTATGTGAACAAGAAGCAAACAAGAAAAATGAGATGTAAAGGAAAAAGCAGAAAGTGCAAAGGGTTTGGCTTCAGGGTAGAGTCACTTGAGATTCAAAGAAAGTAAATTATCTTATCCTATATGATTTTTATCCCCGTCCAGTTAAAAATTAATAATACGAAGTTCCAAGGTGATCATCTGAAGATGAGGCTACTGAACATGGTGTCATTTGGCTGAGTGTCAAAAACAACGTGGAAGGACAGAGGTAAGACAACATTTTTAAAAAAGGAGATTGCTGATATTCGGCCCTACATAAATGAAACAAAATTAGATAGGACCATATTTCCTGCACTGGCATCATTTCTAAATGGCACAAAAGAGTTTTGATACAAATGAGATACCAATGAAATGGATTGGAAAAAGAATTATCTTACCTGCACCAAACAGGAAAGGAATAAACAGAGGCTGTAAATTCAAAAATTCCCCTCAGAAACAGATTGGGAAGAAGGACTTATGCAACAACATTTTTAGTTTTGTTTACAAAGCAAAAGCAGGTGCAAGTCCAGCTTGACAAACACAATAAAAATTCTGCAAGTTTGCAAGTTCTAAATACTGTAGTACCGAAGCACCCAACTGTTCAGGCCTTGGAGATTTCAGCTGGATAGATCATCACAGTTATGATCTATTGATATGGAATGAAGTTTGTCAGCAATACACAAGACTAATAGTAACATTCAATGAAGCATGAAATCTCCAACTGACAAGAGCAAGATGTCAAACTGGACAGAAAGAAGTGAAGCTCAGAGAACACATGTTCAGTAATAATGGATAAGGCTGATGCATGGGATCAGAAAAATAAAGATGATCTCAGCCTTGGTACATCCCCTCACAGCCAACTTATTATTTTGATCCTTCAGCAGTGCAGCAAAACTTACCTCTTTCTGACTATTCAGAATGAAGGACTTCCATTCATAACAAAGTGTTGCAAGCTCACATTCTGATTTCATTGTCTGATTTGATGCAACACAGAAAAGTTCCATCAGCTACAAATCAGCAATGCCATAACCAGCCTAAGATGTTGCTTTATGAATTAGTTTTGTTTTATTTTTCAAAAGATTGATGAGAGAGGTCTGACTGACGTCATGAAAGACATGCTGCAAATACTGAAATTTTAATATTAAAATTCTATAATGCAGCTCTGCCCAGATGTTATTTATTAGAAATAGAATGTTGCTTTCTTCATTTATGTATTTTTATATGGCAACTCTTATAATCTTTCCTGTAAGTAAAAAATAAAAATTGCATGCCTTTAAATCATAGATGTCTGGAGTGGCTGCACTCAGTGCAGTGCAGAGGGTTCACACAGCATAGCAATGGGTGCCTGTAAATGTGAACTGAGCAGAGCAAGAAGCCCTCTGTGCACAACCTCCCAAAAGCAACAGCAAAGGTGTCAGTGACAGTACAGAAAATTTTTACATAACTGGAGCTCTGGAGCTCTCACAAGTCTAACATAATTGTACCTGCAGATTAGAGTACTCAAGAAATTTAAAGGCAATAAAGAGATCATGCAAATGGAAAGACATTTAAAGACTTCTGAATAAGACTTCTGTTTCACCTTAACAGAAGCATTAAACCAACTTAATAGCAAGGCAGACAGGCTTTGCCTGCAAGAAAGTTTTGCTTGTGACAAGTAAATAATTGAGAAAAGCTTTGTTAAGTGATTTGTTTTATCTATAGAGGTTATAAAGGGTATATCAAACTAATAATTCAAATTCCTAATGATCTTAGTCTTACTTCTGTGTTTGTGTTAGAAACCAAGTCAGGAAGCTACTTCCTTCATAGCACATTTGAACCAGTATCTGTCACTGCTTGACTGGCCGGTGTGTTTCATGAAAGGCAGTACTATGAGGTGCATTTTTTTCCTACTCACTGTGAGCAGCTGAGCCTGAGATATTTTAAAATTACATTGAAGAGACATAAACATCAAGCACAGTACTGTGGAATGCCAGGAAACAAGATTTGAAGACTGGCTGCCTATAAAGCCTAAGCAAATCTTTCCATCAGTAAAATGGGTAAAACAGTTTCAGAAACATGATGCAATTAACAGTTGCTTATGAATGTGCAATGGTTTTCAACAGTTCTTCTCAAATAAGTGCTTTGAATTTTCTTGCAATTTTGGGAGTCAGGTCACATATCTTCTTGGCAGATAGTGTGTGGGTATCTTAGCAATGATTGCATTTCCTGGAGCGTACCCTTACTCACTGCAACACAGCACCAGTGTGAAAGAAGGTTATTATCAGGCTTAAATCAGTAAGTCCTGTGGGTGGAACCATTTCAAAAACGAGCCATTTAACCCTGTGCAACATTAGTGCATGTCCAGCTTCGTTGTCGAGTCAGTTTCTCTACTACAATGTACAATTACTGCTGGATTGGGCAGAAACTGTACTTCCAGTTGTTGAGCATCTCTGATTATGTATACATTTATGTCTTCCATAGCATGTTGCAAAAAGCTTAGCCCTTCATCTGTTACAACTTTTTGCAGAACTGCCTTATCAGCTAGGTAAGAAATAATCCTCCCTTCCAAATTATTATTGATTTCAGGCCAAAGCAAAATATATTTAAACTCCCTACAATAGCTGTTTTACTCTTTTTTGGTTGGATCAGCTGATTTTCTTTAATACTTTATTTCCAATAGAATTGAACACTTATAGTTGGTGCCACAGTTTTCTGGCCCAAATGCGATTAAAAAAAAATTATATTTGTGTCTTCCCACAACTGATTTAGCTTGCATTTTTCTTTCATTGCCTTGCCCTTTTCCTTTGAATGTAGAGTTCTCTGTACTCCTGCACTGGCAGTTCTCTCCAGGACCCTCATTCTCAGATTCAGTGCCAAGTGTGTATATGATGTGTTTAAGGACTAATACACCCCATTCTTCCTTTCACTCATGGCACATACTGTCAGAGAAGGCAATCCTTGTAGTTATGGCCACAGGAGTAATGCTCACCAGTCTGTACCCTTGGGCATGCCAGTCTTCCTCCAGCAGTTCACCCCAAACACTGGCATGAGGAGGCTCAGCAGAATTGATCTTACTGCTGGTAAACATGCTCACCTTGCTGAAAAATATGTTGTTCTCCAAAGGGGGTGTTGAGGTGCTTAATTTGTTTTGGTCCTCCTGTGTCATGCCAAAGGTGAGGTAACAAAAAAAAAAAAAAAANAAAGGGCCAGTTGAGACCTGTATCAACCACCTACAAGGAAAATTATCATGTTTGATCCATTGTTTTGATCTTGGGATATATCATTGTGAGAGGAGCGTCTCAATGGAAGAATAGCAGAGCTGTTTTTCTCCTCTTTGCTAAGGACATGAAGGAAAAGGATAGGAGACTACTTCACAGTAGGTCATCTAGCATAGCTGAGGATCTGCATCAGGAGACAAACCTTGCAGAAGGCATCAGGATCAAGAAGAACTAGTTCTCTTTTATTTTATCGAGTTAAAACTATTTTGTAGAATCCTAACTCCTGGATCCGTGTGATTACAGATGCCTCAGGAAAGGCTGAGGGAGCTGGGTCTGTTCAGCCTTGAGAAGAGATGACTGAGAGAGGACTTCATCAATGTCCATCAGTATCTGCAGGGGGGTGTCAAGAGGATGGAGCCAGGCTCTGCTGGGTGGTGCCAAGCAACAGGACAAGAGGAAATGGGCAGGAACTGATGCTCTGGAAGTTCCACCTGAACATGAGTGAGAACTGCTTTACTGTGCAGTGACTCTGTGGTAGAACAGATTGCCCAGAGGCTGTGGAGTCTCCCTCATGGGAGATGTTCAAGAACTGCCTGGACACAATCCTGTGCCTTCTGCTCTGGGATAACCCTGCTTGAGCAGGGGAGTTGGATCAGATGATCCACTGTGGTCTCCTCCTGCCTGACCCATCCTGTGATTCTCTTACAGTGAAATTTCTGTGTCAGTGAGTCACAAGAGCAAGTTCCTCTCTCTCACTTCATGCCCCCTCAGACACACTTGTGGTCACACAGAGAGAAGTCTCTTAAGGATTAATATCCTCCTGCACAATGAAGGAAAGATGGCTTCAGCCACAGGACACCACACCTCTGCAGGGTTTGCACTTGAACAGGAACAGATAAGGATCCCAGCAGAGAAGTGTGAGGAACAGTGAAGTGTCCTAGTGGGAGGAGATTGCTGGGCTGTGTACCTGCACTCAGCTCTGTGCCAGAGTCTCACTGGGACTGTTCCTGAGTTCAGAAATTCAACCTACATTAGCAACAAAGGAATTCAATTTTCCTTTAGGTAAATCCTACCGTTAATGAGTATGGATGTAACCTTTTTATGGAGAAAAAATTTTGAGACCACCAGAATGCTGAGCTTTCAAAGTGATTCAACTGATTTGTTTTTCTAAAAATGAAAAAGCAAAACCAAACCAAACCAAAAAAAAAGGCTAAAATTTTGAAAGCAGATAAGATTCTGCCTTCAGAAATTAAAATGGTTCATAAATATAATTACAGACATTAAAAGGAATTCTAAATAAATGGGAAAATATTATTCTTTAAAACTACTTTTAAACTTTAAAACTACTAATTTTTTTTTTAAACTTGGTTAATGTTTTCTCTAAGTGAATATTCTTTGGGGCTAAAACAAAATGTTACAAAATTCAGACCCATAAGCAAAAATAAGTTATTTATACTCTTTCATGATTCCTTTCTCTTGTCTGATTGCATGACATTTTGAGCTCACAGCATTACCAGGTGGAACAATATTGCAGAAGTACATATTATCTCTCAGATCATTCCTTCATTTTCTAGTATCCCCTCTTCCCCCACGACCCTTTTGCTCTTTCTTGGCTACCTCCCAAAATAATTGTCTTCTGTTTTCTTTTTTGCTGACAGTTTCCATTTAAAAGACCTTGGTTTCTGCCCCTTTGTATTCATTACAGAATATAAATCAGAAGATCTCTGATTAGCTTACTTCCTTGTTTTTTTTAGCCAGGATGATGTCAGTACGGCTTAGGGAATGAAGATTATTGGTTACATTGTGGGCTCTCGGCTAGCCAAGTCAAGAGAAGCTCAGTGTTCAAAAGAGTGGAAACTTGATGTAAACAACTATAATTTATATTGCCTGGAATCATGGTGAGAAAGAAGATTTGCATGCTAGATCTGAATGTGTTTTGTGATCAGGCATGGGTCTAGCCCAAGGAAGAAGTGAAACTTGGTTAAAATGTCACGACTCCCCTTTTGTCCTGCAGGAACCAACCTCCAATGTACTCAGTGACTCATTTGTTGAAAAGGTGTGTTTGGCAATATCCTCAGAACTATTACTTGAAACATTGACACGGAGAAGGTTCCGTCTCTTTCCTGATAAAACAACTTATTTAAGATTCACAAGACTCACACACCCTCATGAGGATTTAGTGTTGCCACAAAGACTGGCTCTTTAGTGGAGTGCTTGGTGGTATTCAGGTTCCTACAAAAGATAGCTTGAGAGTATTCTCAATGCTTTTTCTTATCCATTTTATATGGTTTGTTTTAATCAGCAGATATATTTAACATTAGCCAAAAGAGTGATAGTATTTAACAGCAAGGCTGTTTAGCATCTGACAAGTCCAACTTGCTGTTTAGAGTCAAAATCACATTCCATTAGGAGAAGTCACACCAAGTCATATCCCCACTGCTCTGTTTATTTATTGAGAAAGCACGTTCTCACCTTATTTCTCAAACCATTCTGAGCTGTTTATTTTAAAATGAAGTACTCTCACAATGAAGAAACATAGATTGCATTTCCCCAAACATGAAATAAAATTTCTTTCCTCTCAGAACAATGCCAACAGTTGGCTCTCCAAACCAGATTTAAATTAGTGAATCTTAGCCTTGCCTGTATCATTTTGGGGTCTCACCCAAGGCTCTGAGTTTCTTTTTGTATTTCCCCCAGATCTTGGTGCCAGCCCCTCTCACTGAGGGAGGGGTGGTTTTTGCAGGGCTGGGGCTAGATGGTCACAGTGCTTGAGAGGTGCCTCTGTCTAACCCACCAGGCGTGAACCTCTGGGCACTAATGGGGTCTCCTCTATTGAACAGCCACAGTGGGCTGAGGGAACAGCTGTGAACAGCTTTCTCTCTCCAAAAAAGTTACTGTGGCCTGCATACCCATTTCCTGGTAAAAAAACCCCAAAAAACCAAAAACGAAAAAAAAACCCTAGCAGTCCGCACAGACAGGCAAATAAACCAAAACAAACCTGTGAACTTGTGACACCGAGTTACAGCAAACCTTCTGACATAAGGCAGTTTACTTGACTCACCTTGAAAGGATGAGGTGTTGCAGTGAGCTTTCACACCTGCATTCTGAAAGGATCTCAAGCCCCCTTGTCAGTGCTGTGCTCCTGTGCTCTGTGCAGAGGTTTTACACTAAATATGTTCGGGTCTGAAGGTTCCTTGCTCAGGCTGCAGGTCTTCAAAGCTACATTTCATCTCTAAATGGCTGAAATTCTGTGAACATTTTAGTAAAGAGGCAACAATAAAATATTCAGCGGCTTTTCACTTTGCTGGTAGTTACATAAACTTTTGTTTTTTCGAATCACAATGGAAAGGGATATAATACTCTTTTTTCCCACTTTGAGACCTGAATCTGAAGATTTCTGAAAATGTTATTTTTCTGGGTCATGACACCTCTGTAAATGGAGTTTAATGTAGCTGATATCTGACTGAGGTCCTTGAAAGTTGAGAAGAAACTTTGGGACTACAGGAATCTTTGCATGATTCAGTTCAGAGAGCCATTAAGTATTTTCTTTTTGTTTAAAAGTATAAGAAATTAGAAGAATACTTTTACCAGAACTAATTGCATAATCTGACTGGCACTGACTGGTTTCTCATCTTTGAGTCTCAAGTGGGCAGAACTTGTTTTGTAGAATGCCGCAGTTTTTGTCTGACTTTTATTTTGTAAACGCACATTTAGAGTAATTGATCTATTTAATAAAGTAGAATTATTTTTTTCATTAGCTGTAGACAAAGTTAATGTTGGGGACCTTATTATATGATTAATGAATAAGATTAAATTTAGAGAGACATGCATTCATAGACATGCATTGTTTGGAAATAAAGAGTCAGATATTGTTTTTTATTCTCCGGCCTTACACATATTGCCAAAATGCCACAAGACTTTAATTCTTAGTGCACGGAAGGTAGGACATAGGACATGAACTAAATCCCAGCTCACAGTAAGGATTTTGTAATCCTTTGCTATCAGGCAACCAAGAAAGTTAGCACAGAAGCAGTCAGGCCAAAAGAAGAAGAAATCACCTCTTACTCCAGCTCTGAATTTCAATGCAAATCTGTATAAGTACTCAAGGCCAGATTGCATGAGGCTTTGGGCAAGCTGGTCTAGCGCAGGATGTCTGTGCCCATGGCAGGGGATTGCAACTGCATGGTCTTTAAGGTCCTTTCTAACTCAAACTATACTATGGCATTATAATAATCAATCAAAATAAAACAAAAAAAAAACCCAACTCAAAACAAAAAAAAATCATAGAGGTATTGGAAAATCTCTTAGGCCATTGAGTCCAACCATTGCTCTAGCACCTATCACATTCTGTGTGGTTATTCCTGCCTACAATGCACAGCAGGGCAGGAAAATTTCACTTTTTTGTTTGAGCTATCATAAAATTTCCTCAACTGATGAACAAAACTGAGAATTTGGGCTGAGGGCTGAGGACTTTTCCAGTTGAAAGATGCCAGCTTCTGTGGGCTACCATCTTGAAATATTGTCAGCTTGGTATGGAAATGAAAATTGCTCACATACTGCTCAAAACCAATCACCTACATGGGAATACCTACATGACTCTGATAGGGTGAGCAGGGTGGACAGTCTGAACTGCTCCTTGCAGCAGGGGAATTGATCAATCCCTGCAGGGCCAGAACAAGGCATGCAGGCAGGCCAAGGGAAGGTAAATGTGCTCTGCCTCTGATGGAAACCTGTTTTGCAACCTTTGCCTTCCTCTGACACCAGACTGACTCTTCCCCTGGGCACACAGACTTACATTGCAAGACCTGTGTGGTTCTGGACATATAAATAGACACAAGGGCTCTTAAGCCCCACCATTTATATGTTGAAAACACACTTGTTGGAGATTAAAGGCTTAACCTACCTATGTTGCCAAGAAAACTATCAGGGGTTTTCCAAATTAAACATAAACATTCACCTCACTGTAAATGCTGTGGTCAGTTATGCTAAATCCTGCAAATAGCTTTTCTGTAAACAAGTATTTTGTTACCGAAATTAGAGGTCATCACTGCTGATACATAGGGATAGTTCTGATAAAACCAGAACTTACCATAAGTTTCATTCTCTCTTATTAAATTTTAAAATCGGTACTTGTACAAAGTGAAACAATTCTTATTTAGTAACATCTGGATTTTCTCAGTCACTAAGATTTCTCCAAATTTCAATGTACCTGGATAAATCATTTAACCTAAGGGATGAGAATACAATTAATAGAAGGAGAACAGGATGCCACAGCAATAAATTCAAAACACATTATGAAATCGCATGATTACAAACTGGAGCGAACGTTTTCTTTCTTTTTCCATTCTAAAAAGGAAACAGAAAAATGGTGGCTAAAAAATTTATTTACAGTATTCATTATACATCATCATACCAGCTGCAAAGTCTTACCAACACTTTGGTTTTCTGTCCCAGAGATCTTAAATATACAGTGAAACTCACTAAATTACTATCTAGAATAGCATTGGTCAAAATATTAAATTAAGCTTTGATTTTCAGTTAAATGATGGAAAAATTAAACAGGAGGGTTAGTTTCTCTGGTAACTGTGCAGTTTAGAGAAATTATCAAGTCACAGGTACTTAAATGAAAGGCTCTAATTTCTGTGTTAAGTTTCTCAGACTGGCATTTAGGGATACAACTTTCTTACTGATCTAACCATCCACACATCAAATCCATCTCCCTCCAATGTGTGGAGGAGGATGCTGTGGGCGACTGTGTCAAGGGCTTTACAGGAGTCCAGATAAATGACATCTGTAACTCTTCTCTGCTCATGGAATCCCTCCAGTACAGAAAACCTCTGGGTTGGTCAGGCAGGTCTTGCCCTTGGAGAAGCCATGATGGCTGTCCCAAATCTTTTCCCTACTCTTCACATGCCTTAAAAGAGATTTTAGTAGAATCTTTTCCATGATCTTTCCAGACACGGAAGGGAGGTTGCACAGATTGATAGTCCCCAAGGCTCCCCTTTCTATGGGTACGTTTCCCCTTTTCCAGTGACCTGGGTTTTCCCCTGACTGCCATGGCTTATCACAGAGAGTGACTTGGCAACTACATCAGCCAATTCTCTCAGGACTCTGGGATGCACCTCACCAGGCCTCAGAGACTTATGCACTGAGGAATTCTAATATTGCAGTTGATTCTAAGTGATTTAGGAGTTTCCCAAAAATACCTTTGAGTCACTAGGCCTTTTTGTTAATAGGTGCTAAAAATGGTCTGGAGCCTAATTTGTGCACACCTCAGTCTGTCTACTCAAAAGAAATTCTGAAGTAAAAGGTTTCTGCCAGCCTTCTTTCTGACAGTCCTGGTTTTATCTTTTTTACATGCTTGTGCCCTTGTCATTTGCTACACTCCATGTTTCCATCTTTCTCAACCCCCTCAATGGGCAGTATCTGCTGAGGAAAGGATTAGCATTCCAATCTAGTCCAAAGAACCAGAGCAAACAAAAAAAAAAAATAGTTAGCATTGTCACTAGCTCCTTGATGATCTTTTGACATGCTTGGAATAGTTTACTTAGGCCATGTAGATAAGCAAATAAACTACCAGGTAGTGCATGGAGTTTGAGTGTGTAACAAAAAGAAACAATTGATTGTACTTCTGATTAAAGACAATGAGACAATATCACTGAGAAAGAAGAGTTAGATTCAAGAAGGTGATTTCATGTGAAAAAAAAAAAAGGTGTGCATTCCAGCACCGTTTTATAATTTGGATGCAAAAATACTAAATTTGCTTTGTATACTTACTGGATGTTGTCTATGGTTTGTTGTCTTTGTTAAACCAAACAGCTTAGCAATACAAGATCTTTTTCATGGTGGAAGATTATTTTATAAGAAATAAATTGCATGAAACTATAAAAGAAATTGTAAGGGTTTTCAATGTGTAACACTGCAGAGAGCTTGTTTTATGCTTTTAGTGTACATGTAAGTGTACATAACACTTGTGTAAGTGTTATGTACATGTAACACATAACACATAACAAGTGTTATGTACATGTACCACTGCAGAGAGCTTGTTTTATGCTTTTAGTGTACATGTAAGTGTACATAACACAAAACAAGTGTTTTCCTAAGGAGCTCATAAGGCATTTTATGTGGTTTTTTTCATTAACTGAAAAATAGATCTTTAGTGCTATGTATTGTAATCTTTCAGTTTAGAGTTTATTTGTTTGGGTTTTGTTTTTTTTGTTTTCTAATAATCTTTCAACAAAAAAAGATCTGCTCCTACAGGATATACAAGCCTGTGTCTTCACAGTGCTAATTGTTAATTATGGCTTTAGGGGTTGTGTGCAATTTTCTGTGTAAAGATTTCTTGTGTGGTCCCAGTGAGCTACTTCACATAGATTAAAAGAGACACATTAGGGGTGGATATGATATGATTCCAGTTTGCATTTGAAAACCCATACCTTCAGCAGAATTTGTGTCAGGCTGTGAATGGAAGAGTCCACTCTTATGAATCTGAGAAGCATGGTAGGAGTTAAAAAAAGACTGACAGGCATGTAGACTAAACCATGACCTGAACTACAGGTCAAGGACCTTTTTTCATGTCATGTAAGCTGCATAGCACAAGAGCCATCGGTATTCTGAGCTCCGTGAAAGTTTCTTTTACCAATTTTGCTGGATTTTTTTTATTTTGGCTAAAGAGGCAGATTTAGTGAAATCAAAACATTTCAAGAGCGTATTTTTCCAAATCTTTCCTTGACAAAAGTAAACATTCCAAAAATTCCCTGTGACTGACTCTGACACATTTTTAAAATTAAATGTTGCCAGTTGAGAAGAGGAATGATTTCACATTTTAGAAAGACACTTAATTTTATTTATTGTCATTAGAGAAAAAATATAGCCTCAAACCCAAACCAAGACACTGTGATTTTCTGGACTTCATGGGATTTCACAAGAATTTTTAATTTGCTTAATGAAAAAAAAGTTGAGGCAAACAGCAACATTTAAGCTTTTCTATGTGTGAACATCTAGTAAGCCAAAGGAATAATGTTTTCATCCTGCTTGACAACCAGTTAAGAGTTTCACTTCCCTTTCCTCCATGGGGAGGCATGAAATGTAGGTCTCAGAGCAGAGGAGTTCTTTCAGAGCTCTCTGCAACATGACCATGGGGTAACTGACCTTCAAAGTAAGTCCCTTTGACTAAGCAGTGACACAGCAGTGGAAATCTCAAGCTGGTGAGACAATTGCATACAAGGATGAGCAGATTCAGTAGCGGCTCCTTTTTTTTTTTTTTTCTGGGAGGGCCTTTAATAATGTGATAATTGAAGATTGAAATGAAATGTTCTATTTTTGCAAAATTTTCCTTCCTTTTGTGTTCAGGAACTGCTGCTTCTCCCCTCCTTCCCCACCCCCCTCA
>VXBR01001466.1:1264779-1324963 GCA_013400215.1 Cisticola juncidis
AAAAAAAAAAAAAGAGAGAGAGAGAAAGTGTTAAAGTTACGCTAGGATTCTGTGCCATGGATAAAATTCAGGCCCCTCCTCTGCAGCTTCAAAGGGCCATTTGCAGTGGAATGAGTGTCATTTGGTGGTGGAAGCAGGAAGCTATTTGAGCAAGAGTCAGGACATAATTGAGACAAGAGCTGGGGGAGCAGGACCTGAGGACAGAAGGATTTCCACCTATGAGAGCACGCAGGTTGTTTCAGCTGCTGGGATACAGGAGGCAACTGCAGGGCACTTGCTGCCGTCTTGGGAGGGGAGTTCCCTTCTCTTGGCTCCGTGCCCTCTTTCCCTGCAACCACCCTAAGTGCTGAGCCTGGGCACAAGGGCTGATGTTCCAGTTCAGTAACACACAGAGCACCACCACACTGAAACCGGGAGTATCCCAAAGTTCCCTTTCTCTTGGGAAAATCTGACTTCACCTCCTGCCCTAGCTCATGCAATTCTGAAATAAACTACAGAGCCTCAATTGTACTCTGTATAGCTTAATGAGCCAAAAAGAAAAATGCCTTTCCTTCCCCCCGAGAAGTGGACCTTTACTTTCATAAAGACAGAGGGACCTAGTCCTATCACATTCGTTGCTGCATACAAAAACCCTCAGTATTTAACCTTTTTGCATCCTCATTCTTTTGTTTGTGTGCAGGTTTTTTGGGTGTAACTTATCAAAGTTTTGCTTGCCTTATATTCCTGCAGGCCTCATTTGGATACAATGCATACATGTCTTGCTTCAGTTCCTGTAGACAGTGATGTATTTGATCTGTTGGCCTGAGATATACATTTCTTTCAGAAACCCTAATGTAAACACTGGAAGTAGTTTATGGCTGTGAATCAGCATCCAATGGCCTTGATGATTTAAGACTATGAAGAAGTGACATAAAAAAACCCCTCCCTGCACTCCAACTCAGAGTCTTAAGGTGGTTTCTATTCTATTCTTGAAGCTCCAATTAGAAATACTATAAAAAAAGAGCTTCTGGATTTCTTTTATTTTTCTTCTCTTTTGCTTTCCTTTTATTTTTTTAAAGTTTTGGTCAAGCACAGGGAAGTATTTTTTTGCTGTGCTGACTTCTTTTTCTGCATAGCATACTTGGAGCTGAAACAGACTCTTGCTGACAGGATTTAATATGAGGAAGTTTTGCAATATGCTTTACAGCTGGTGTAAAACTTCTTGGTGAACGTCAGAAGGTAACAGCTGTGATAAACTAGTTAGGTATTGTAGAGCATATTATTTGAACAAGATGCTTTCTCCTCAAACAAACACTATTTGGTACAGGGTTCTTTCAAGACATCCACCCTAATTGTTAGAATCTCCCATTAAACCAGCCAAGTTTGTTTATGTGCAATTTAAAGAAGTGGCAGAGACAATCCTTGAGAATTACATTCTGTTTCCATTGTTCATCTACAAATAAAAGATAATTAATTGCTTCTTTTTGTTTTTCAAATGAATTTGTCCTAAAAATCTGAAAAGGTTAAGTGTGACACTGAACAATTAGAAAAAAAGGATGTTGTGTTTTGCTTTGTTTTCAAAAGGTTTAGAAGAGTGAAACCTGCTTTTGTACATCTTGTTAGCACATTTCACTGCAGTTGGCAGTTTGTCAAAGATGAAAAAACATGTTTGTTTCAGCTGGCAAAGCTGCTTAATGTATTGACCTGAGCAGAGTTCTGAGCATCTGGATACCTGGAGTTTATTCCCAGCTGTGCCACTGCTTTGTTGAGCTACTCTGAGCAAGCACCTCTTTGCCTCTTTGCTGCCTGCTTCCCTCCCATGTAGTTCCTTGTGTCTAGTCAGCTGGTGAATGCTTGGAGCAAACACTTTCAAGAGATTTTTATCTGTACAGCACCAAAAACACCTGACTCCTATCTCACTTGGGATCTGCAGGTGCTTAGGTCATGCAAGCAGTGGCAGCAAAATTAATAATGTCTAATAAAGTCTCATTTCACTGTGTTTACAAGAAGAGAATGAAGTAAAACATAAATGAAAATGAAAATGTTTCATTTGGTTTTTTTTTGGGGGGGTTGGTTTTTTGGGGTTTTTTGGGGTGTGTGTGTGTGTGTGTGTGTGTGTGTGTGTGTGTGTATGTGTTCATTTGTGTGTTCTCAGAGTCTTTCAAAGACTGGAGAAAACAAATCTCTGGTTAGCTAGGATGTAACCAGGGAGCACCATGCCCTGCGACTCTCACTGTGTGTCTTTGCAGTCATCAGAGTCAAAACAGAAGTCTTATTTTTTCACCCTCCTGGACAGGAGTTGAGCAAAACCAGGGACACAGCTGAAGAATAATCAGTAATAAACAGTAAATAGCTAGAGATTGTTTCAGTTTCTCTGTAGTTCTTGGAACTCCTATAGCTGCTCCTGGGTGTACATGACTAAGTAGTTCCTTGTGCACACCTGAGGGGCAAACTGCCACTAGTATGGAAAAGTTAGACACCATCCCAAACCTATGAGTCACTGCTAATATTATGCAGATAATCAGTAAAGTGCTTGCATGTTATAGCCGGCACATTGTCTATTCTCTTTACTTACCCATCCTCAAATGAGTTTTGAGTTCTCCACATATGCAGTTTTGACAACGGTTTTGCTGCATCTACCAAAGCCAAGTTATTCCTTCACCTGGGTGTGAAGGAAAGTCAAACCAGGCCAGGAGCTGAGCTTGTGGATGCAATTATGAGTGATCAGCAGCATTTTCCTAATCTGCTTCTTTTTGTTGCTCTTTTGAACACTACAAGTGTTTGAGACTCACTGCATGGTCAGTGCTGGCAGTTCACCTCCAGCGCCGTGTCCTCATGGCAGTGCGAAGCCCAAGTTAGCGCTTCCTACAACATGTTGACTTTGCCAGACAGCAGTTTTATACTTCTTTTATACTTCTTTATACTTTGTTTTATACTTCTGCAGCTCAGAGTGAGTGTGAATGGATGAAAGAATGGATGGCACTCCACACAAGTACAAGAAAACTGTTTCACAACCTGAACTAAATCCTAAAACTGGAAGATTACTTCCTCAGTTCATCCTGAGCATGTGTTTTCTGAGCTGCAGATTTAATTCAGATACCAAAATAAACAATTATTGCTTCAAAAGTGTTGTGTTGTTAATGATTCCAACAGGATCTGCTGGTTCACTATGTCAAATTAAACGATAAGGCCTTGGAAAGCTAACTCTAGGCAATTATTCTAGATGATTTTGGAAAACATCCTGTAACAATACTAATTATTCAGAATTAACAATCAACTATTGAGTGCAAATTTGGATGATGTGTAGTAAAAAAGATGTGAGATCATGCACAGGATGAGTACCAAATGATAGCATTTGTAAAAATATTCTTAAATGTTATTGAATCTGTATTAACAGAAGTAAACGAAATCTGGACAGCAAAAGTTTTCTTATGTTTTCTCCACTTTTTTAGTACTATTTCAGTGTAGGCTTTTAATAATAAAATCTACACTGGCCCTTGGTTACATTGCATTATTAATTAAATATTAAATTATAAAGAATATTTAGAAAAAAGTTAAATTAAAATGCAGTAATCAACCAACTGTAGTCCTCTGTGTCATGTTAACCTTGTTTTTATGTGCTTGGTCACTTGCATTCTGTTTTACCAATTCAAAGAATTTACAACATGTCTCTCAGCCATTTCCAGGAATTTGAAAGACTTTGTTTGTTTATTCTCACTTCCAACAGGCTTTTTCACAAAATTCTTCAAAATATAGCAACGACTTTTTCTCCTCTGAACCAAAACTTGAGGCACCTAAAAATAACGATCTCTTTTTAATGGGCTAATTACTGCATCAAATTGTTGCTCAGGCCCTTTATCTGAGGCTTTGGGTAAAATCCAAATGGAAATGAGCTTGGCCGGTGCGTTTTAACCTACATTTGCCCGCCTCACAAAGTCACCACGCGATTTAGCCCAGTTGGCAGCTCTGGTGCAGGGACCAGCGGGGCTGGCATCGCTGAGATGCTTGGAGAGGGGCGGGCTGCAGCGCTCTGACAGGGCTGTGAACACTCGCTCTCGCCGTGTCTCCTGCTCTGTGCGTGCTTCCAGCCCCTGCTCCCACTTCCACCCCGGCAGCAGCATCTGCTGGGCTCTGCTTATGTGAGGCTGGCAATAAAACTGATTGTTAGGAAAGCAGTAAAAGCATCCTAAATGTGGACACGCTGCAAACTGAGTAACAACTCACTTCCAAAGCAGAAGGATTCTCGGCTTTTCTCCCGCTATTTACAGCTTGTGGTGTGCCAAGCCAAACAGTGCTTAGAAACCTCTCTTACCAGAGTGGCCACCCCGGGAGCCATTCCCGGGACACACTCACGGTGTGGCAGTGCTGTGAGCACATGACAGATGTGTCCTGTTTGAGCTCCTGGTCTGTGGGGTGTGCGCTCCGCTCTGCAGGCTCTGGAGTAAACGCAGCGATGGTTTGACTGCTTTGGCTGCTTTCCAGGACAGCCCTGATGAGAAGATACAGTATCTCAAGGAACCATCCTGTTACAAAACCATAAAATAAATAAACAAACAAAGCAGGATATTTTAGGTTCTCAGCTATTGCATCACGAAAATGGCTGGAGAAAAAGTTGTTTCTTGAGCCAGCCTGAAAGAGGGGACTTATGCGCACAAAAAAACCCTTTTAAAATTCTTCCTTAAACCACAATTGCATAACCTCTGTGGGGTATCAGAGACATTGCAGAAATTCCTCCTTCAGTTACAAATCATTGTGTTTTGTTCACTTTTTTTCTGACACCTGATTGCAAGATCCCTGTGATGTTGTCTGTCTCACTGACAGCACAGTCCTGGATAAGCTTGATAACTCATAACACAATAAAATCAGCAGGCAAAAAATAACTGTCAATCCATCAAGGCCAGGATGAACATACCTAAAGAATGAGGTGGGGAGGAGGAGCTTTTTCAGAGCTTTGAAAACAGCTTATATTTTTAAGGGACAGAGGTGAATAAAATCAAAGCCTAAAAGCATTAATAAATTCTGTCTCATTACTCAAGGGAAGAAAATAGGGCTTGTGGAACTATATTTTCTCAGGAAAAAAAAAAAAAAAACAAAAAAAACCAACAACAACAACAAAAAACCTACAGATAAATATTAGCTCTTTTAAGACTTGTAAAATATTTGGTAGCAAAAATAAATCTCATGTTTTTATTTGTCACTGAAGACTCATAAATATATTAGTATCCTTTTATTTAGTCAAAAAGTATACTAATATATTTATTAGTATATCCTGCAGATTTTTGTCATGCTCCTAAAAATGTCTTGCAAAATGTCCATGGAATATGCAGAAATATTTTCATCTAAAAAAATCTAGTCACTCCTTCTCATTTATTTTTAATGGATCCATTTTTCTTTCCACTCTGGAAATGTACTTCAGGAAGGACACTTAGTCTTATACAAGATAGTGAGAAGATATTCCCAAAAGTAGAATAAAGAGGGAAATATGTTCATTTACTATAATATAAAACTATTAGTGAGAGCATTTCCAAGGTTTCTTCTGTTCTCCATTAAAATCCCTTTAAAGAAGTTATTATGTTTTTATATGATAGAAGTTGTCCCTTCATATTTAGGGCCAAAATATTTGGATAACAAGTTTCTCCTGAAGTAAAAAATAGTACCAACTGACATACTTCTTTTAATAGTGACCAAATCATGCAGGTTTTACAGATTTGACATACGCAAAGATAATGGAGATGGGAGATGGAAGATAGAAAACTAAAAAAGGTATGATTTTAAAAGAATAACAGTGTTTATACCTTTATTTCAAATCAATGAAGGCAAAAGAAAAGTAATTTTTGAATTTTGATTGTCATTATTGTTTCAATTTTTTATTAAATTATATTTCAAAAAAAAACCCAAAAACTGGAAAATTACATTTCTTGTTCAGCAAATTACATCTTCTGGTCACAAGTCTTGCATTTGGAGCAAAATGTATTTATCTCTCGCTTATACCCAGTACTGTTTTTCTCTCATGCAACACAGCCAAGACAGCTTGAATTGATATCCTTGTTCATTTTTCAGCTTCATTAAAAATGTCAGTGCAGGCAGTGCAGGGTTTACTTAGTTAACAGCTCCCTCCCAGGACCAGCTACCTTTGTCAGCTACCTACCTTGTCAGCAGGGTGCTTGAAAAGACTCCATTAAGACAAGGCTGATGTCACAGCTGAGGTGGTCAGGGAGCTGTTACATAAAACCAGGCATATTTTTCCAGATCCTTGACTTTTCACAGTATTCCTCATTCCTCAGTCCTTACATGTTCTCTGCAGTCAGGATCGTGCAGCAGTGTGGGGGGTTATCCCAAGGAAGTGGGGAATGCTTTACTGGGGCACAATGGGCTCATGAGGACAACAGTCAGCTCTCAGGGAGAAAGTAACTATGAAGCTGTCATGAGGCAGCCCTTGTAGCCCTATTTTCTGACATTCTGTGACTGTCTCATTACTATTGTGAGTACCTACAAGCAATCACGTGTATCCAGCACAATTTTGCCTTGAGTGAGAGAATTCTTAACAAAGCTGAGTCAAATTATAGCCTAGGTACATGTGAGCAGGTTACACATCCAGAACTGAGAAAGTAGGCAAAGACCAGACTCAAGAAATGCAAATATCACTTAAGTGTGAGATACCTCTCTCTTTTTCTATCTAGGTGTCTGTCTGGTGTATCCCATATAAACTGAAAGAAGATCTCTTGGTACATCTAGCCAGAAAATTGACAGGACTATTCATGCAGCCTGATGTGCTCTGTGGAAATCCAGTATTTCCGGTGCTGTGAAAGTACTGAGAAATAGTCTGGTGTAATCTGATGAATTATGGATTATGGCAGTTACCTGGATATTGGGAAGAGGTTCAAAACTAGGTTACAGAAATCCCACTAAGATAAAACCCGGAAGAAAAGAAGAAAACAGAAGTAAGACTCATTTAATTGTTTTCATTATGTCAGTCTCTAGGAATGTTAAGCTTCAAGCAAAAGTAAATTGTTTAAAAGACAAGCATTTAGAAGCAACAACATAAGAACTAAACAAATAGGAAATTACTGATCTGGTAATAGTGTCAAGTTTTGTAAACAGATTTGCTAAGCTTTGAACGTTATTTTCTATTATTTCAAGAATCAGACTTAAGGTAGAATGCATCCAAATCATTTGCATTTTAGAGATTATAGGACCATTCACAGTATTGCAAAGAGCAAAAGATTGGTGCTATGACTGTGACTGTGACTGTGTACAACGTGCTGCAATATTATTGTCCTTGTTATAATCCACAGAATTTTACCAAGAATTCTGCCCTGTTATTCTGGTTGTCTGCCAGCAGGGACAGTAAATTACTTAAACATCTCAGTAGTTGATTGCTTTGTTTCCCTTAATGAAACAAACATTCCAAAATTTAAAAAAAAATAAAAAAAAAATTGCTTTGTCCTCCTTTCTGAAGTGACAGATGTAATCAAGGAGAAGATTTGTCTGGACCTTTACTCTTATAAAATGAGCAATAAGGTTGTGGAAATAAGGATGTGGTGCCCTTGCACCAGAGCAACATGGACAAGTTAATGTCACTGTGTCTCACACAGAATCACAGAATTAGTTAGGCTGGAAGAGATGGGAGATCATCGAGCACACCTATGACCAAACACCAGGTCAACTGGCCCATGTCACTAAGTGTCACATCGAATCTTTCCATAAACACTTCCCAGGATGGCCACTCCATCACCTTCCTGGTCAGCCCATTCCTATGGGTCATCAGCCTTTCTGTGAAGAAATTCCTCCTGATATTCAAACTAAACCTTTTGTGATGCAGCTTGAAACAGGCCCTTTCACCCTGTCACTTGTTACCTGTCAGAGGAGGTTGAACCCCAAAGGCATAAAACCTCCTTTTGGGTAGTTGCAGAGTGTAATGGCACCCTGTATCCTCATTTTCTCCAGGCCCCCTCAGCCTGGAGACCTCACAGCCCCGATTCCCTCAGCAGCTTCTCATAGGACTCATCCTCTAGGCCCTTCACCAGATTTGTCATATCTGGTGCTTCATGGTAAATGATACCACAGTCTTTGCAAAGGTGCCAGCTGATGCAGAGAAGTGATGATAATTGCAGGAGGTTGCACATGGTGTCAAAGTAGTACCAGAGATTGAAGTGTTCACATGGTCAAGTATTTAGCAAATACTCGTACAGAAAATTTCAAAGCTTATTTGAAGTTATTGTAAATGGCCACTTTTCATGTCAGACTCTCAGTATCATGCCTATCAGAGTACTCTTGGTCTGGTCAGCAAAAAGACTGCAATGTAACCAGCAAATTATATTTCACAGGATGCATTGGCAACAAACCAATTCTATTTGTGACACCTCTTCTCTGCAAAATTTACACATCATCATTTGTCACTTGTACTTTAAAAAAAATCAAAACTGACACCAAACCTGAAAGCTATGGCTCCTTGTCACCATCTCACTTCAACACAGCCAGCTATGTTTTAGCCATTTAAATAGTCTTCAATAACCATATTATTTTAATAACTAAGTGTTATTTGTTTTCCTACAGTAAATCCTAATAGAATGATCTAGCTGGGTTAATTCAAAACTTAATTTGCGACAATGCAAACAAATCTACTTCACATGCTTCCTTATCATCATCATAAATTCTGTATCATATGATTTGTGCTCCCTAGGGGACAAATCCTCAGGTGACCTACATGGGCAAACTGTTTACTTGAATATGATTTCAGTGACTGATATCACCAGAGGATCCTACCTATATATCAAGCTGCATTTTCCTTCATTGGTTGCTTACCTGACTCATACATCCAAGACAAGGAAACAGCAGCATGGGGCTGAGTTAGTTGTGTAGCCAGAACAAGTAAGCTCTAAGAATGTTGATTGAAATTTGACATAAGGCAGAAGTTCTTCACTGGGAGGGTGGTGAGACATTGAAATAGGTTGCCCAGAACCTCTATGGATGTTCAAGCCAATGTTCAAGGCCAGGTTGGATGGGGGTTTGAGCAGCCTTGTCTAGAGGAGGATGTCCCTCCCCAGTGTAAAGATATTGAACTAAATTTTCTTCTTCTTGCTCCTTTCCAATTTAAAATTTTATTTGATTATATTCAATTTAAGCTGTGAAATCTGCACTTCGGAAAAGAGCTGCTCACAAAGATTGCAGCAATGAAGAATGTGTCTTTTGGCAAAGTTCCTTCAGTAAACCAGAAGGGTTGGATTCAAGTCAGAAATTACTTTTTGGGGGAGGTCCTGTGGTGTCTATTAAGCAGGATACATGACCAAAACAGTCTCTTGTGCCCTCCAAGTCTATTCAACTGTAGTCTGAATTAATGATAATTGTGAATAATTTATGTAGAAGTATTCTTGCAAGAAGGCAAAACCAGTAAAGAATAACTTTTGCAAAACTGAGCTGTAAACAAGGGTATTGTACACTGGGCTTGCCTGCTCTTTGTCAAAATTGATGGAAGGGGTGAAAATTTCCACCTTTTTTTGCAGATGCCTGTATGAAACAGTGCCCTATTAGGATCAGCACTGCAATTAAAAGTCCCTGTTATATCCAGCTTCACGATTATTTTTGGTTTTGGTTTTCAGTAGCACTCTAAGCTACTGAGTTAAACTCATTTGAAGAAATCAGAATTCAGAGTAGTCTTTATGACTTTCTCCATATGTTCAGGTATTATCATTGACTTTTTGAGTGGTATGGATTTGGAAGGGTTATTTTCTTTTCCTTTTTTCCCCCTCCCAGAGTATTTGCTACTTGGCTTTGTTAGGAGATGTGGGAGGTTTAAAGGGAAAGAGAATTTTCCAACTTTTGCTTCCCCTGAAGTGTAAATGAATGTTAGAAAATTTGCTATATTATGTAAGTTTCATGTCTCTCACCCCTACTGAAATATAGCACAGAGGCCTTGATGGTATCACTAACGATGAATTTGGTCTCAGATCGTTATCTAAATGTATTATTCTGCTTCTTTCCAGTCTTACTTGAATAGTAAGTAAGCTGGTTTCCCAACCCACCCAACCCACCCAACCCTTTCTGAGTGACTTAAGAGAAAACAGTCTTGCTGAGTTTGCTGCATTGCTTCAGGGAGGGTAGATTTTATAGACCAAATTATTTTCTATTAGCCTAGACAAATCCAGTCTGCAGTATCCAAAAGAGAAAAAAAACCCCAAGCAAACAAAGATGCCTAGAAGCTTGTACAGGTACATTTAACAATTTATTAACCTATTCTAGCTGTATATGAATGTGACTTGGTATCAAGCTCTATTAATTTAAAAATACAATTTTATATTTTTAAAAATAATCTGGCTCCCATCAGTTTGGCATTTGATTTCATTAGCAAGCAAAGAGAAGGAAAATTGAAGCTCGTTGGATATCATACATTTAAGTTATTTTATTTTATTAAGAATCAACTTGCATATCACATGTCAAAGTTTTTATGACAGAAACCATGACTTTTTGGGGACTGCAACTGATCAAGTTCTCTAGAAGTAGGAACTGAAACTTTTACGAGTAAGTGGAAGAAAATCAGGAATTCCATTGCTGTTTTGTGTCATGAAGGCTATCTCCTGGTTCCTCAAAACGGGTGAAGCCCTTTGGAAGGTCGGGATCCCCTCAGGCTCACACTCACAGTGAATCCAAACAGTGGGGAACGAAAAGAAAGGTGTTTGCAGCACGGTGAGGAGGCCCAGCCTCCTTCCTCTGCTGTGGGAAGGAAGATCACCAGGGAGATAGCAGAGAGGATGAAGCAGTTGTGGGGGGAGATGTGGATTCAGTGCATACCTCAGCAAGCTCTTTCAACAGGAAATGAAAGCTACCCAGATAAGGTGTTGATTGCCTCACTGACACTGCCCTGGGCTGCAGTTATTGCAGCTCAGGCTACGTGCAGACTTGAAGAGAAGTCAAAAAAAAATTAACTGGGAAAAAATCCCACCACACATGAAAATCAATCCCTCTTGTACCATTCCTGCCACAACTTGACTCTAGAGTTCACTGATTAACCTTAAACTGTTGATAGCATCACAAACAATCCCAACAACTTCAGGAATTCAGTAAGTTCATACCTTTAACGAGGGAACAGTTGTGGCAAAGACATGCAGATAACTAGCACCAACTAGGTCCACAGAGGGGAAAAAAAAAGCTTAATTGCTCAATTGCTCTGTTTTGAAGATGGGGGGTTGTTTTTGTTTTTTTTTAAATTTTTTATATATACACTTTGTAATGCAATACTACACTGTCTTCACAAGCAACGCTTAAATACTTCAGTACTTTTGGAATTATGGCCCTAAGGAAAAAAAAAAAGAAAAGAAAATCTGAATTTTACCAGCCCCATAACATGATACAGAGAGAAATAAACCTCAAAAAAGAATTCAAAATGATGAAAAATATTCCAAGAAAGAGCTGTGGTGGTAAAATGTAAGGAAAAAGTTACGAAGTAAAGCAGTGATTGAAAGACAGCTGGGTTCACACAGGCATATTAAACAGTGTTGAGTGATAGGTGATAAAAGATCAAGTTCATGTCCTTTTTATTGCTGCAAGCAGAGAACTTAAGATGATGAATCTGACCAAAAGCATCAAAGAGTGCAAAAAGTCACAGGATAGTGTGAGTTATTTGGAGTGTGATCTTCAAATGCTTCTCCCTTATCCCCCTTGAGAAAGCCAATTAGGAAAAACCAAGTGAGTTTGTGGAGGTATATAATATGGAATCTTCCATATATAATATGGGAGATTCTATGCAGGCTTAACAAAATAAAGACAAAATGTTTTGTGTTGGAAGGAGACAGATTTATGAGTATTACACTTCTCATGAGTATGAGCCCAAGCTGGGAAAACAATTTTTGTAGAATTACTATGATTATTAGTTTCTGTTATTGCAATGCTGTGAAACTGCTCTGAGTCTTGACTCTATATTCTTCTGGATATAGTTAGAAAGTAAGATCAATAGGTACATCTCTACTAGTATTTTTAGTTCAGAGAACATATGAATCTTGGATGAGCATGTTCTCTTTGTCCTCACCTATTGCACGTAGGCTCTCACCACGGAACTTCCTTGGAAACAGCAAAATGGTTTCCCCTGGGGTGAAGTGAAACCAAAGATGTGCTCCTGTAATGTCTTTTATTTCTCATCTAAGTAAAACCCCTGAAGCACCTTTAGCACAGATGTTGGACGTTCAGCAACAAGAGTTTTGCTCTAGAGAGCTACCCTTTCTGGACCATATCTCTTGTTGCTGTAGGACCCAATGGAGTGTAGATCTTTTCGCCTAACTTTACATACATCGATGCTGGCAGCTAGAAGGAAATAATGACCCCAAACCTGTGATTTATCAACTGGAAACATATAGCCTCAGCTCAGATGAATCATACTGTCAAAGCTATCATTTTCTCTGCACAAACAGTGAGAAAAGTCTAAATGATGAGGTTCTGGGTAGAGGTTCACCCAGTGAAGCCAGGTCAATTTGAAATTATAATATTGGGCAGAGAATAGGAAATAGATTCACAATAAAATGGTTGGCTTTTTTGAGACCAGCTCAACTGACCTGTGCCGGTGATGGTACTTGACCTCATATTTTTCAACTCCTAATCAAATATTCTCTCTTTACCCACAGTAATTATTAGTATTATTTAGTTGGCTGCTTATTATGATAACTTTATTTATGTTGTAGTAAGGTTTAGTTTTTTTCTCTGAATTACAGGCCAGAACTACCACTGACATATCTCTTTATTTTGTATTCATTAAGAAGAATGTTTCATTTTATTCCCAGCATTGAAAATACTTGCTCTTTTGCATTCTTTTCTTCATGGAACTTATTATGAACATGTTATTAATTGAACTGCACTATCTGTACTCTGTGGTGTCAATTTTTACTTGTCAAGCAGTATTTAGTGAGGTTTTTATGAACAAAAAAACTCTAGTGACCTGGACACAGTATCCCTGTAAATATAAATACAAACCTGAACTAGGAAAATAAAACTGTACCTGAGTTTAGTTTCTAAAATTGTTGATTTTCAGTTAATTAGAAGAATATGAATGATACAATTAATGACTTGTTTTCTGTTTCCATTACTTGTTTCCTGTTTCTGTCTCTGTCAGAAATACTGTTAAAAAGTGGTATAAAAAATATTCTTCTTGTGTCATGCTAAATGTGCTTTTCCAAACTATCTGGAAACAATAGCAGCAACACTTTTAGAGATAGATATTTATTTGGGGTTTTTTTTTTGTTGTTGTTGTTTTCTTCTTTTTTTTTAATTTGAAATGAATCACTGACTGAGGAATCTTATTTCCGTTATATTAGTCATCATGTTGTATTTTAAATACAAGTTTCTGCAAAAGGTATAAAGAATTTAACACTTGTTTTAATCAATATTCTCAAGAGGAAATTTAGGCACATATAAAAGTAAACAAAACTCCTGGATTTTACCTAAAATCCTTCTTGTCCACATAACTTGATTTTATAGAAAGGAATTACAATTTACAGTGTGGCAGTAAGTACAATGACGAAGTAAAACTGGAAAAAACAAAGTTTTCATGCAGAGAGTTTAAAAAAAAATGCACTGGGAAATGCAGCTCTCTAAGAGTTGACCTCTTCAGTTAAAGATCTATTTTAGTAAATCCGTTTTGTTAATATGCACCCATATGCCTGGGCAACCTTTCTGTGGCCCTGCAGAGGCAGAACACAATTTTAAGACATGCAGTCAATTTTTGGGGGGGAGAATATCTATAAAAAAATGAGTTGGAAGGACTCTGTTTCAGTTTCTGAGCCGAAGGAAGCTGAGAAAACCCACAGCAGATGGCTAATGAGTGTAATCATATTTAACATTTCTCACTTCACAAATTCAATAGCCATTTTGTGCCAGGGAACCTGGATGTCCTTTTAATCCTGCTCATCTCTTTCTCTTTCTCTTTCTCTTTCTCTTTCTCTTTCTCTTTCTCTTTCTCTTTCTCTTTCTCTTTCTCTTTCTCTTTCTCTTTCTCTTTCTCTTTCTCTTTCTCTTTCTCTTTCTCTTTCTCTTTCTCTTTCTCTTTCTCTTTCTCTTTCTCTTTCTCTTTCTCTTTCTCTTTCTCTTTCTCTTTCTCTTTCTCTTTCTCTTTCTCTTTCTCTTTCTCTTTCTCTTTCTCTGATTGCCTGCCTGATTCAGTGTTGTGAAACCACAGTCCCAAACGGACTGTTGCTCTTTCTGGCTATCCCACCACAAAGAAATTGGAGAGACCTGTTTCTTCTGCCATGTCTGTTTCTACGCCACCTGATGTATTTTCCAAGATCTGTTTTAAATTTAGAACTTTATAAAGAAGCCACGAGTCTTAAAAGTTGTCTTAATGCATGAAAATTTGAGAAAAGAACCTCTGTTCACCGATGAGTCTTTAAACAAATGTCTCTTCCCAGATACAGGTTTTATTTTGAACTGGATCTCAAGCTAACGCTTTTATGTCACCTAAAAAACCAAGTCCAGCTTAACATATTTTCCACTTCAAGAGTAATTTAATGATGGGCAGCATCATTGTTGTGGACTTTGCAAAGGTGTATGATCTTGCAATGAGGAAATAAATTCTTACTGTTAGGACCATGAAGCTTAAATCATTTTGAATATAACTCCTCGGGGCAGGCAACTTGAGGGGAAACAGCTGAGAAGAGCAATTTTATGACTGATTCAAAGTCTGTTTTAAAGGGCATTTATTTTGAAAGAGGCATCTTTGAAAAGGTGTACAAGGAATTCACACATTCAAGATGCAATGTATTCTGAAAGTATGAGCTGCCAAAGGCAAATCCAGATGGTGAAAGCAGTACTATAAATGGAGATTGAATGGAAATGTTTGAGAAGAATACTGACAGCACACACAGAATAAAAAAATAAATTTATGTTCTAAGAAAAAAGAACAAAGACTTTCTCTTCCCCTTCACTAAAGCATAAGGCAGCATCCTTAGAACACCAAAGTGTGGCCAACATGGGACATGACCTATGGGGTACAGCTCTGTAATGCAACATGAAATTTTCTGGCTATGTCTGCTGCTTACTCAATTCCATGCAGAAAATTAAAAGTAAAATAAATAAAATAAAATAGATAATAAATGAAGTGTGTGATATCAACAGAAATAATATTTGTCTGCCACCAGCTGAGGTACTCAATCTCCACTGTTTCCCCTGAAGCCAACTGTGTTTGATTCTGGTTTATTTGCTCCTCGGTCAGAAGCGCTTAATGCTGCAGCTTTCTACCTGTGTCAGACCTGTGCAGGAGCGTTCTAAGACTCAGAGTCTATTTTTCCCAATATCTTTCAGCACTGCAGATGCATATTAGTATCTAAAGCAATCTCTTCACCTGTGCAATAAGAGGGCTGATTCTGCAAGCTTTTTAAGTACTTTAATCTGTAGGGACACCAGCTTCAAAGTGAGCACTTTGGTGCTTGGATTTGGAGATACACTTCAGACGATTGCTAAATTTGCTCAAAACACTCAATATGAATGAAAGAAATGTCTTGGTCTTGAAGTGTGCCTTATCCTGAGAGTGCTGACATTGACTTTAACACACAGCCTACCTTTGGGACCATGGATTGCTGGTTACATGTCACCTAACACTTTCCTTGTTGCATAGATTTGAGGACTTGAGGATTTGTCTTCTCTTTTGCCTTAAATACATCTTAAACTGCTGTTCCTGTGTGCAGTGTCCCAGAAGTACACCAGAAACAGAGAAAGGTGACAAGCCTCTTGCAATATTAATAGTAGAAACTAGCTTTGGTGTGATCTGTTAATAATTTTCCTTTAGCTTGTGTGGCCCTTTTGCTCATGAGATGTCTGAGAATGTCACTGTTGTCAGTACACAAGGTATAATAAAAATTAAATATTTAAGACGTCATTTTACTGCAGGTATCCAGAGAAACTGTATAATTTGAAGACTTCACTCTTGCATAAAATATTGATCTTTATATAAACACTATAAAAAATAAGCATTTTTAAAAATGTTTTGTGAAAGATTGACCTTTTTTTAGTGAGAAACTTGTTCAATAGACAAAGAAAAGATATATAAGCATCTGAATTACTAGGCAAAATTCTCTGGGAACAAAATGCATACTGCAGTAGGCAGTAAAATAATCTTTATTTAAATACTGCAGTCATACACAGCAAAATGTGATGTCTGTGTGTCAAAATTCCTCAGCAAAGTAAGAGGATTTTCTCACAAAAGTTTAGAAAATTGTTTACTAACCCAGTGAAGTATGACATCTTTCTTTTATTTGAATTTCTTTTATATCATATTAAGTTTGCTTTCTTTCTTTTGAGCAAGACAACCTTTAAATGAATTAAGAATAAAAACAAAAATAATTTTGTTTTTTGGATAATAGAGACCAGTTTCTTGGTTTATTTAATTTATTTATTTGCAGGACATATTGTTAAATATATTTCAACAAAATCACTACAAATTACCTCAAGATTATATTTTTTCATATTTCAGATTACATCTTTTTTGCACAAGCTTTGACACAAATTTCTGAAACATAAACAATATATTTTGTCTCTGCTGAGTTGCATTTACTGTTTAGATTTAAGGGCTTAAACTCTTCAGTTTTACTACCTCTGAACTTAACTCCTCCTCACTTAACAGAGTTAATATGGCATGGAAGACCCTAAGTACAAAAGTCACCTGGGTTATCTATGTTAAGACCCACAAATATATACTTTAAATTGACCAGAAGTTTACAATCAGAAAGAGAAGAATCAGAAGAGAAAAATTACTCAATTACATCTGGACATTCTTTTCATAGCTGTAAAACCTGACCTATATTGACAAGTGGAAACACATAGAAATTAACATATTAGCTTCATGTATACTGATTTCATGGAGTAAAGCTAAATAGCTTTCCTCTCCTCTCCTCTCTCAACAAAGAGATTCAGCTGTTCCAGATTCCTTCCCCTTCTCCTGGATCCCGACCTTCAAACTCTACTACTTCTTCCCTACTTGAACTTTGTTCCCAGGTCCTGCAATGCTGTCATATGTTGTTGTCAAGTAGCTTACAATAAAACAAATAATCAAAAAAAATCCCTTCCATTCTTCCAGAAACAAGCTTGAGATGTGAATCCCAGTGAGAATTGAATAAAATGGAATTCCCCTTGAGGTTTCTTACAGAGAATATGGATTGCGGGCATCTCAAACCTGTCTACAACAGAAGGAAGTGAAAGGTGAAAGAACATCCCATCTGTTATTTAAATGACAAAAAACTGTTTCCAAGTGATATTCGGGAAACTGGGAGCCTTATTTGTATTACTGAATGCTCGTGAAAGCAGCACTGCACTCGACAAGTCAGCTTGCTCTAGTGACCCCCTTTCCCAGCACCAGCCAGGCAGGACGTGCAAAATGCCCACACAGAGATGACCCTGCCTGGGTGACCCAGGGCCCAGCCCAGGCAGCATCTGCATTCCTATTTGAGGGGCCTCTGCTTCTAACTCTGAATAAAAATATGGCACATGTGTAAAGTTTTTGTCAACACAGGTCTTTGTGCTGTTTCCAGGAAGCCAAAATACCCAAGACTGGCACTGACATATCTCATGTGTTGTGTCAGCCAGTTTTGACTATCAAGGGATTGCAAAACAAGCATGAAAATTAAACCCGAAACTGCTTCAGTAGGCAACTTGGAGAGACATTCCTCTGCTGTTCCCTTTTTCATTTCTTTGCTTTGAACAGTTGTTCCAGTTAATGGTAAATTCCCAACCCCCAGCCTCCCCATCAGATATCTAATATTGGGTCTTTTTCCTTAAAACAAAAAAAGCCTTTATGCTTGTAAAGTTCTGTGTTCAGAGTGCTAAACACAAGACTGTTCACGCTACTATAGTCTCATATTTAACAGCATGACTTTTGTCCTTTAACAAATTCTTTCAGAAACATGTCTTATCTACCATTTCCCTGTATTCTCTTATTTATTTCACTTTTTTTTTTCCTCCTTTATTTTTAATTTCTCCTTTCTGGTTAGAGTAAAGGGAGGGCAGGAGATTCTGATCCACTATTTCAGATTCCGCTATGGGACAGAACCTGTGTGTAAACTGAATCTCCACCATCCTCTTTCCCATGCAGAGAAAAAGCTGTTGTCTAGTGCTTGGGTCTAGTCCTGACTGTGGGAAGACCATTGCATTCTTTTCCATGAGCCACAGTCCATTGTGAAAGAGTTCAGGGAATGAAAAAAGGCGCAGAAATATTTTTATTTTATTATCTGAAATAGCTCTAAAAAACCTCCATCCTAAATCACCAGAAGCATATCCTAGATTTAGAAAGAAAAGAAATAGATTCTAAAATAACAATTTGTTGCAAATACAGTTTTATAATTCTTAAGAATGAAAATATAATGCCTTTCCTTTTGATTAAAAAGTGAAACATTATTTTGAAAAGGAAATATTTGGTGAAAAATGGCTGATATCAAAGCTTGTGATGAAAATAAGTGAACATTAGACTCTCTGGTGCACAAACTGAATTTCAGCTAGCATTTTAGCAGAAGTTGATTCATTAATTAGCTTTGTTTCTGAGAGTACAGCAACCTTCCGTAGTCAGGTTACCTCTGTGAATGATGGGCATGTAGCCTATCCAGAAGTTATCTGAGTTAATTGAGATTAATTTCTTGTGAGCAGAGTTTAAGTCCCTTGAGGTCTCATCAGAATGATGGTATTTCTGATTTATACCCCTGTAGCAGTGTTATTTATAGAAGGAAGTTCCTCAAAACAAAGTCAGAATATTCCTTATTCCCCTGCATGACAGCTGTTCTACTCAGGAATATATGTGTAGTTGCTCTCTTTCTCAGAGCCTCAAAATCCTTTACTTTATATGAATTCAGAGTTATTAAATACAATGAATCATCATAGGATAGCTATCAACAGACGATCTCTAAAAATGGTGTTGAATTCTCCATGTTAAATATGAGATGTGGGTTGTTTGGGGTTTTAAATTTTTTTTTCCATTTATTACAGAATCGCAGAACTGTTTAGATTGGAAAAAACCTCGAGATCGTCGAGTCCAACCTATGACAAAACACCACCATGTCAGCCAGACCATGGCACTAAGTGTCACATCTAGTCTTTCCTTAAACACCTCCAGGCACAGTGACTTCACCATCTCCATGAGCATTTCATTCCAATATCTAATCACCTTTTCTGTGAAGAAATGCTTCCTAATGTCCAACATCAATCTCCCCTGGTGCAGCTTAAGTCTGTGTCCTCTTGCTCTGTTACTTGTCTGGGAGAAGAGGCCAACTCCCATTCAGTACAACCTCCTTTCATGTGGCTGCAGAGAGTGACAAGGTCACTCTTGAGCCTCCTCCAGGATAAACACCCTTCAGCTGCTCCTTATCAGGCATGTGCTCCAGACCCTTCACCAGCCTCACTGCCTTTTTCTGAACTTGCCCCTCTCTTAGTTTGGAAAGAGAGGTGTCTGCCAGGGAAAGCTGGAGCTTCCTGTGGCGTGGAGAATGTAAACCACCGCCTCCGAATCATTAAAATTTTGAAATTAAGGGCTTTCAGGCAAAGATATGGGAACAGGAATAACAGTTCTTTACTATGAATATTAAAAATGTAGGAGTGCAAAAAAGGCAAATGACGAAAAAAGAAAAAGCACTGACAGAATCCCAACACTACCTGATACCCTGTTGGTCAGGGTGTTGTTAGCAGTCCAATTAAGTCCTCTGGGAGTGACAGATGTGGTTCTGTTGGAGTAGAGATGATCCTGTAGAAGGGTTCAGTGGTGGTGGTGAGATGGATCCAGTCATCCTCTAGGAATCCAGTGGAGAACAGGCTGATGATCTGAATCTCAGATTTTATCCAGGCTGGAATTCTTGGCTCCTCCCACTGGGTGGATCATCTCCCAATGGGATGATGTAATTTTATCAATTATGCAATGAGCCTTAATGGCCCATTAACAGCAGATATCCCCTGGAGGGAGGATGGGTCCTGGACGAGATAAAGGAATACTGCCTCACCTGGTTTTAGCAGCTGGCCCATTAACAGAAAGACACCTGCCCCCTCCCTCCCCCCCAGAGCTGTGAGATAAAGAAAAACATCTCTTCAACCAGTTTCAACAGATGGGAATGGAATACATCTTGCATTGCAACCCAAGACAGCCCCAGAACATTTTTATGCCCTTCTTGAAATGAGGGGGGCACAATGACACAGGACATGATGAAGATGGCAAAGGAAAGATTGTGTTATACAATTTGACTCAAATGGAAAAATCTGGCCAAAACAACATGGATCAGAGCAAAGGTGATTCCCAGAGAAGCCATTAGTACAAGTTATGTGCAGCTCACAAATATTGTAGACCTTTGTATCTCTTTTCCTCCACCTTTATATCCAGACTGCTCACTCTTTTATCTCTGCAATGTTTCAGAGAGTTTGTGGGGGGTCACTGGCCTTGTACATTTTCCCTCCTGCCTGTGAACATAACTGTTCAGAAGTGCTACTGCACTCCTGAATGTTTCAAGACACGACCTCAACTAGTTTTAAGTCAGGTATCTTGAAGCTTTTAGATTTAGGAGAAGAAAGTGCTGTGGGTCTGTGGGTTTTTTGTTTTTCTGTGGGTTTTTTTGGTTTTTTTTTTTGTTGTTGTTGTTGGTTTTGTTTTGGTTTTTTTTTTGTTTTTTTGGGTTTTTTTGTTTTTTTTTTTTTTTTGCTACTGGGAATTTAAAACATAATGTAGAGACTCTTTTAGAAGTGTGAAGGTTTAGCTTGAATCAATAGACACTAGACATATATAGAAAAGGTAATGTACAGAAAAGAATCTGTATCTGGAGAAAAACAACAGAGTCTAGTAAATGCCTTTTCTCAGAGATATGAAATCCTGGGACTCAGTCTGAGAGAAATGTCTGGGACAATACATGAAAAGAGGGCATGCCATTAAAACATGCCATGCTAATAATTGGGAAATGCCTTCACAGAGACTGTATTTGTGTGTGTGTACACCCACCATTCCCTGCCTCTGTATTTTTTAATCTCCCAAAGGTGTATAAATACCTTGAAAACTTGAATTTTTTTATAACATGACACATCTTATCAAGAGGAAGAAACCTTGAACAAAGTAGTTATTTTCATAGAGGCACTGAATGATATATGGACAAATCTTTATTTTTAGCTGATTTAACCTCATGAGAGAAGAAATGCAGAAGAGAGCTAAATCCTCTATTTTTAACACAATTTAAGGATTGTTTTTGGCACTGCTACAAGAGATTAAATTTTGATGTGCAAGTGTATGCTGGAGTTTTTTACTGGTTTTTAAATCTGGAATACGAATCTGAAAAGAGTTGCAATGTTTCTTCTATTGAAATCAAACCTTTCCCTCAAGGCTGTTCACCCATTCCAAGGTCTTCTGGAGCATGGACATGGGGAAGTTTCCAATTTTCTAAACCTTTTTCTAATCTGTGGCACTACCTACAAAAGAAGCACATGAAAATCACATACAGACAGAGGAGAAGTTCTACTACGTGTCAGAGACCTGGTGCCTGCACCAGGCTTAATACAATTATTTGCTGTCCTTCCTCTAAAAGGAAAAAGTTCCCTACTGACGGCAGTTGGAAGTATTCTTGTTTTCTTATTAAAACTTCTTTATGAAAGACACCTTAGACAACAATCTGAGCATCAAGGCTTTGCAGAAAGACAGAGACAAGCAGTCCTGATGTGGTTGCTGTGATCATCCTCCCTAGTAATTGTATTTGAAAGGACAATTCCCTCCCTTCCAGGACCATAAGCTAGCATCTCAGGCATCATTCTGGCACCAGAAAAATCTGCATGCCCTGTACAAGGCTCCAAAGAGGCTTCCCTGTACCAAAAGACTGTGAGGTATTTATTGGCCTCTAATATTGAAAGGGTTCCTAAGGAAATTCCAGTTTCAAACATGTTGGATGAACAATTACTCCAACGTGAGCAGCTATTTTCTAGATCCAAGTGACTAGAAGTAAGGCCAGATCTCAGATAAGATTTACACAGATTGATTCTGCTGTAAATGTTTGCTTTATTTGTATTTTTCAGGAAAGGCACAAGGCTCGAGTGAATGTAATGTATCAGCCTTTTTTGGGCCTAAATGGAACTCCTTTGAGGTACAATTTTACCTTCATTTTCTGTATATAATATTTACCTAACTTCTCCAAATGTATCTTTCATTTTCACTTTACTGTACACTCTTGGAGCTACTACTGTGACCTCTTCAACTTGCCATAATTTTAAAATTCGGAGGGGTACATGTCTGGCAGTGGCACAATTTACCAGATCTTCAAAGGAAATCAGCAGCTGAAAATCCAATATGTAGAAATCTTTTTCTAGGAAGACATAAAAGGTCTCAAGCACATCTCTAATTTTTGGATTTGGAAATATCTGAAACTGGACATTTCCCCTATATCTAAGACTTCAAGGCCTTCTCTAAGCTAAATTAAAAGTTTGATATTTCTCAATCCATCATGATTATCTCTTGTATCCTTTATTTTTATTCATGGAAATGACATACATTTGTCCAAGTAAGTGAATAAATTTTTTGTCACCATGATCATAAAGCTGACTAGATATTTATTCATCTGTGTGAGGATGAGACATAATTTTCCCACAGTGATAAGATAATGCTTTTCTTTTGGAGTACAATGAGGTACCCACTGACATGAATCACAAAATGTCCTATAGCTGCTTTCACAAAAGGGAAAAAGAATTGCCAGACCTCCAAGTACAGGATAAATAAGCAGTATAAATATGGGTAGAAATAAGAAACAAGTACCAGGCCCTCAGTCTTAATATGTGCTGTCTCCACAAAGTCCCATTTGTGGCCTCTGAAATTATTTCATCTATTTTGGTTTGTTTTTAAAATACAAGCCACAGAGAGAGGAGCTTTCCAGCACTCAAATTAATGTATAGAATAGTGCAGTGGTAAAAGAAACTATGCTAGCAATGTGTATGTAAATTTATTTCTGCCTTTGAACTCTGTTTATACATTACTCTTGAACTCAGCTGCTAATATTTAGCACCAATGTAGTCCTTGCTTACAACATTTTATTGCCAAGGAGAAAAAAGTAAAGGATTTCCTTTACTTTGCAAAGGCTTTCAATAAGAGAGGGAGAAAAAAGACTGCTTTTTGTTGAACTTTCCTCAAACATAACTTTTTTTTATTAGCTGTAAAATGTCCACATCTGCAGTTAGAAACAAAACTGATAGATTTCAGTGATCCGAGGTGATACTGTTATAAGGGAAATATCAGCAATTCTGTGATTCAACATGTACTTTCCTTGTAAAGGAAAGCCAAAATGAAAATATTTCTGCATCTGACTTCAATAAAAATCTCCTAATTTTCAAAGACATATTCTCTTGGACTTGTCAAGAGAAGTAATACAAAACTGCATTGCTCAAATGTCACTGCTTTTTGGAGAACAGCAAATTTTTCTAACACCAAGATCAATGTAGTGTAGAGCCTTAATCAATTCTTACTGAAATACTTTGAAGTTCTTACACAAAAGCCAGCTGGTGGAAGTGTGTTGTAAAAAGAACTAGCTGAATTATTCATTGCGAATAATCTGAGTTATGGATTTACCCTCCCACTGCCCCACCTCCTTTTCAGGAGTTATCTGCAATGCAGTCCTTATCTCTGTGAGCATTTGGCAACTGGTTTATATTCATGTATTTTCATATGTTCCAAGAGTTGCTGGATCTCTGGAACACTATTATTTACGTTGCTATATTTTGTGACTTACAGCGTGTGAATGCAACACCATATAGTAAATAATTTTATGGCAGGATTTCAGTACACTGATGGGCTGACTGACATTTCTAAACCTAGAGATTCATGAAAAACAGAGCTCTGCTCTTTGGTTGTTTTTGTAAAATGAACTGGTATATGATTACATCTTCTGGCCTGTACTTATCCCTTGCAACTTTAGGCAGTAAACTAAGGTGGTTGAGGTGCATATGCATCATATATGGTCTCTTTGGTCAACTGAGGGTGAACAGCTGGCACTCACAGAGGTTGAGGCAGATCTGTGCAATTATTGCTCTTTGCAAGTGCCTATTTATTTATTAATTTGTGAGCTTAAAGGGTCTATGGGATAAAATAGTTTTGAAACAATGGAGTTCCCTTGTTTGAAGTCATTCTTATGTAATAGAGACAGAAGATTGTCCAATGCAACTACCAACAGATGACTTCTTTCTAAGGTTGCCTTTACTGTCAGTAAGGAAACATAAGTCCTTCTAGGGAGCAAACCATTTCCTCCTGGGTAGACTTATGGGACAGCTGATGGCTTATACCCTAAAGGGATACCCTAAAGGGCTTATTTCTCATAGGGACCTGTGATGGGAACTTAAATAACCGTCCCATATCTGTGTATCTATACCAAGGACATCTACATCCATTCAAATTGATTTCTTCTACAGATCTTGCCCACTCAGGTTAGCACTAATAAATATCAGCTACACCAGCCCTCTTTCTGCTGCTGGAGAATAATTTCTATGGATAACACAGAGTTTTCAGTGTCACTGGTGTTTACAAAGCATGCTGAAGTATTCAATGTCCCCTATTTATTTTCCACAGTTATCAACCCAAAAAGCATAATGAAGAAACATAACACTACCTACTTGCTCTACAGGTAGGTTAGTAAATCAGGGACCTACTTACACATTTCTTACTAAGTCAGGCCTCAAAAAGTCATCTTTATTCTCCTAAGAAAATTTAAGCTAGGTGGATGCTTCACAGCTCAATATATGCAACAGAAGGGTGACGAAATATCTGAGTGATAAAAGTTTTGTGCACTTAGTCACAAATAATTCAGATTAAGCTTCCTGTTAATAAATTTAATTATGAAATGAAGATAATTCTAGCCATCAAAGTACTAAACAACCTTTGAAACAGACTTCCAAGAGATTATCAGTGATAAAAATGATGGAGTTTGATAGGTTTATGAAGAGGACTAAATAATATTGAGTCTGTTTGAAGAAGAGACTGGACTTCAGATGTCCATTCCAATCCTGTGTTTCTGCTAAAACCATTGTTTACTCTTTAAATCATTGCCTGTCAGAAGTTTGAGCAGATTCAAGTAGCACTTTAACCATATGAAAACTCATGTTAATTCTATTTGGTGTATTCACCTTCAAGAGTGAGCTAGTGAGATAACAGTGCCCAACTGATTGTCATGCAAAACAGCTACTTTCCTCTGAACACCTATCTGAGTCACTTCTGTGCAACGATGCACACATTTTACTACACACGCTCATTCCAGTTTTTCAGGAATTCAGGTCTTGCTTTGGCTTATCAGCATCTGCCTGTTCGTTCTTTTTACTATGTATATATTCAGAGAGGCACAAAAATGCTCAGTAATCTACATGCATCACAGGAAGCCACATATATATAAAGATATCTATATATGTACATTGGCAAGTGATAAGAGCTATTTAGGATATGCAGAATAAACAAACAAAAATATCATTTTAGTGCTATTAGTTTTTTAAAAATTGCAGTTCATAGATATGGTTTCCAGGAAAAGGATAATTCACTGCTTGGAGACAAGATAAAAGTATGACCTTAAGTGACTTCAGGTAATCCTTTTGTCTTTTCAAGCTCTACTTTATTTGCCTAGCATATATATTCCAGTACAGGGGTGATGGAAGGAAAAGAGGGGAAGAAAAAATATTATTTTATTTTTATATTCACTCTTCTATTCTGTGTTTGGCTGGTATAAAACCTTACATTTTCAATTACCAAGTGAAACAACTCCACAAGTAAAAGTCATCAGCCTGAGATAATGAAAATCTGGAATCAGTCTGGCACAAAAGTCTTTTAAGACACTGGAGTGGTGAGCACAGATTTTGCTGGCTTGTGATGTGTCTATCCTTTGCCATCAGGTGAATTTAATAGAGTTCAACACTACTTTTGAGAGATTTGTGTTGGCTTTTCCTATGGAAAGTAGTCATGATGAGTATTATGTGCTTCAATACACGATGTCTTATCCATAGTAAAGAATGTGTTCTACTTTTGGCTATGCCTTTTATTTAAACTTGTCCCTTCACTGTTTCAAAGTAAATGAAGGGTATGAAAATTCACTACAGGTGTCTTGTTAAACGTTCTGGCCAGCTGAGACCTGCCAAAACTTAATTTTAAGCTAGAGGTTCCTAGCTATTGGGACGATAGTGTTGCTAGGGTTGAGAGGGTGTCAAAAAAGTGCAAAATCTTCTTGCCCACAATAGGCTGGAGAAAATACAAAATCAGTAGCTTTCCTAATATTCTAATCTCTGTCTCTCTGACTTTTAATAATGTTTAACAGCTTCATTTTTCCATCAGTGTTTACTGACACTAAGGTCAAATTAGTGTGTGTTATGGGTAGAACACATCAGAATCAAAACAATTTAATTTTATGTCCACCTGACATTAGTAAAGAGGAAATTATATTCATCTTATGGTTTGGCCAGCTATTCTTTAGAAATTAGGACTAGGCTTTTCTTTTGGGGATTTCCTAAAGAAACACTTTCTACTATATTAATCTTTTGGTAATCTTAAGATATTAAAAAAAAAAAAAAANGTTTAGACAAGGCTGTTTTCAGAAATAAAATTTTCACCATCATTATTTACAGTTGGATTGAAATGGGATTTGGGGGTCGGCATTGTCCTTGGGGAAGGTTTGCTTCTCACAGAGGATGATGCAGCAGAAATGTGACCCCACCTTGCACAGGGGCTTTCTGAGATCTGCTTTAATTAATGAAGAGAGTATTTTTAACAATGTTAGCCTTAAACCTATCCAGTGGTAAACGTATTCTCACTAGCCTGGAAAATTTTGCTGCTGTAACAGCCTGGGGCAAACTTGTTACTGTCTGGTGACTTGAGCTCTTCCTGGCAGCTTGCCTCCACCATGGAAGACTTATTAACTTATTACCCTGCACTGAAGTCACAGCTGATATGTACAAGGCAATGGCTTTCATATATCTGCCTTATGAAATAAATCCCTTTCACTTTCTAAGTACATATTTTCTGTAGCTGCTATGACAGCTTTAACCACAGTCATGTTCATTTTCTCTCTAGAGACGTGGGAATGTATGCACAAATACTGCTACAGTATACTTGATAGGCATTCATAAACCATCACAGAGAGAAGATGATTCAACAGTGCTGGAAAACAGAGAAAATTACAAGTGACATTGTGAGATAAGCTTCTAGAGACTAAGACAACTGTTAGGCATTAAAAAAAATCAGTTTTCTTTGTCCAATAACATTACTTTGTCCACTATTTTTCTGAATCTTAGACAGCAAAGCAGAATAAAACAACCAACAATATTTTATTGCAACAAACTCTTTCCTATTTCATCAGGATAGAAATTGACAGTGAGGTGAGGACACTGCAGATATTGCGTGTGCACTGTGGGCTCTATGGGACACAGCTCTCGCAGCTCTGGGGTGTACAAGGCTCTCTGTAAGACTGAGGTGTGCTTGGAACAGCAAAAAGATATAATACAGCTAAGCTTCTCTGCAGAAAATCTAAATTGACAGAACTTTTTATATATTCCCCACTGGTAATACATATTCTACATTTTGTACAGATGGCACGGCCAAAGCCACATGTTCTAAAATAGTTTTGAAAAAGCCCACAAGATTGCAGTAAAAGCCATAAGATTCAATTAGTAAACTTTAATACATTTGCTTTTGAAGCATTTAAGATAGAAAAATGGTAATTATAATGGGATGTGTAACAAAGTTCAATGAATTTGCCACAACTACTGAAAATAAAATAGGTCTGATGAGGATAAGTGACATGAACACAAATCTTATTAGATCTCCAAATAAACAACCTATCTACATTCTCCTTCCAAAAGTCTCCAGCTGCAAACCAGCTGATTAAAAAGTATTCCTATTTTCCTAGATTACAGAATGTCTGCTGATACCTTTGTTAATTTTTTTTCATTAGATTTCAGTGGTGGTTTTCTTACTATATTTTGTCTTTTATTAAGAACTCTTTTTGCCTGTACTTTTTTGTTCCATTCATAGTTTCTTGCACAAGTTTATTGGCTTGTTCTTCTGTTGTATTTTCTGCTGCAGATTTTATAGCACT
This sequence comes from Cisticola juncidis, assembly GCA_013400215.1. Classification (NCBI taxonomy): domain Eukaryota; kingdom Metazoa; phylum Chordata; class Aves; order Passeriformes; family Cisticolidae; genus Cisticola; species Cisticola juncidis. The sequence continues at coordinate 1,292,784 of VXBR01001466.1, forward strand.
CTGTTTTAACATATAAAAATAACACTTTTAACATATAAAAAATAACCTGGGTTAAGTCTATCAATCCTTCAAGGAGAATGGGAAAAATCAGAACTCCTCACCGATCAAGTTAAATATCATCTGCTGATAGTCCTGTTTTAACACAGTGTGCTTTATTGAATTTGGGGTGTAAAACAAGTAAACTCAAAACCTAAACACTATGAGCTACCTTTTTTTCAGATATGTGAGGCACACATACATAAAAGGCAGGACTACCCATGGCCTTATTTGCATTCCTCTTCTTTATTTTAGCTAGAAGATATTAAAATTGGATTGCTAGATGTACATATTGTGCCTGTATTATTCAGTAGTATCTTTGCATTGATTTATATCACAAATATGTTTTGTGAAAGATTTTACAAAAAAAGGTAGTGTTAGACTTTAATTTGAGCAGAGCATTTGAGGAATCATTAGGAAATGAGATAAAGATAACAGAAAAGAGAAGACAATTACTTGGCACTAGGCTGGGCCACTAAAAGATGTAATTTCATTGATTGGCCTACAGGGTACTATGAACAGAAAAACAAATTTAGCTTAAACTATCCCTGTGTAGCCATATATATACCATTTCATCTCTTAGTGCTACTGAACCACATTATACTATCTGCCTTCCATCTTATCTTTCATTTTAGTAAGAATATGAAGCACATCATGTCTCATAATAGTGATAATGACAGAGATCTGAAAGTAATTTTATCCTTGAGATGAGGTACCCAAAGGTAGGATTTGAAGAAATGGTAAGAGCCTGAAACAAACCTAATACTGTGTCTTTTAAATTATTCTCTCATGGCCTCAGATCTTGTTAATACAACAGGAAATATTCCACCTTATGGCAGAAGCTAAACCCTCTACTGCTGTGTTGAGTCCTAAATTTTCTTTCAACGTGAATTGTAAGACAACTGTGTTGTCTCTATGGTGTGTTGTGAATAGTTTAGTGGGGCTGGGGTTCACAACCGTGAGTCCTACTCTAGATGCACCTCAGGGCACTGCAGATAGGATCCTTCTCTCTTTTAAGACCTTGAATCTTCAGCAGCACTATTCAGGGATTTCTTTGCAGAAAAGGCATCTGCAGCATTTCTAGACTTCCCAAACCTGTGCAGGACAAGGCTTGTTTCCAGCATCACCTGTGCTTCTCTGGGGGGATTAAATGCAAAAGGAATTACAACCTCACCTGGAAGACAGGATCCAGATCACTGAAACAGTGCTTGAAATATTTAACAATAAACTTTATTTGCTCCATAATAATAATAAACTCCATTTATCAAAAATGGAGCATAAATCGCAATCGGGGGTTTCCAGAGCAGATGCACATGAGTTAGCAGGGTATTGCACAAATGGGAGCACACATTTCTCCCTGGTACAGTGGTTTAAGCTCTCAGTGGGAAAAAAGAGAAATTAAACAACAAATATCTGAACTAACTGGAGCAGGTACTAGAAACTAACCTAAAACAAGGCTGCTCTGGCAGCCCATATGTGTGCTAGTAGAGGGGTTGGGAGAGTATTTTCCTTTGTTCCCTTCCCCAAACTTTAATCACCCAATAAAGAAACACAACCAGGCACTCTCTTGGGGTTGCTGTCCCCCGAGATTCTCCTCGGGACGGCTGTTCTCTAAGGCTGCTGGTTCTTCTCTTAGGGTTGCTGTTCTCTGGAGATTTCCTTGGGGTTGCTGTTCTCTAAGGTAATAAGGTTTTGCGTCTTCTCTTTGCCCTAAGTGTTTTACACTGAAGGCAGGACAGAGTCTGCCAGTGTATGTTTCTAAGGTTGTTTATTCTTCATTATCTCTTAGTTTTTTTTTCTCTGCTAAGTCTCCCTGGCAGGGTACATTATCTTAGTTCTTTCTCTGCTCTCTGAGAGACATTCTCAGCAGAGCAGGGCACACGGCAGGACTGGGTGGATCAGAGAGCCCCGTACCTTATGTACAGCACCCCTGACCCAACCACTGTCCGAAACGTATTTATTATTTACAAAATTTCACCAATGCCTACTACCTACGCTAACATGTCATTTCTNCTCCATACATGGTCCTCCACGGCAGCCAAGGTGAGAAAGGGGGAGCAGCTCTGTGCTGAGGAAGAGCACAGCACCATCCTACACAATGAGCAAACCCAGCTCGTGAGCACTCCAGCCAGCCTCTCACATCCCATCACCAAGCTGGCCCTGAGAACCAAAGCCTCCTGGCTCACACCCTGAACTATCTGTCTGTTGCTGGATCATCCTGAATACGCAGTGGGAGCAGGCAGGGTTGTCTGTACCAGACTGCAGTAGGTGGCAGACAGCAATGTTTTCAGTTCTTGTCTCTGCTCCGGCCAGGCGAAACTGAGTTTCCTTCCCACACCAGCATCTTCAGGCACTTAGCTGGGCCCTGTCTTCATCAGCAGAGTGAGCCTAATGAATTCTCAAGGGTTTGGAATCTCCTCAGCTAAGGCTCCCTGCCTTGGGCACTGCCTGGAACAGGAGAGTGTGGGTTACCCCTTTATTCTGGCATTGTTTAAACCAGCGTCTTCCATTTAACAGGAAAATGAATAAAGAAATAATGCAAATAAGTCAATCTCTTATGCCTCTTGAAGTCAGTTCTGAAGGAGATGGAGCTATTTCATTATCTGGCTTTTGCCACATTCAAGATGTGGCAAAATTCTTAAATTTTAAGAAGTGAAGTTAGGGAGACATGTTTGTTCTGAGTGCAGTGTTTTTTGTGATGCCTCACTCAAATAGATTATTAATACATTATTAATATCCAGATACTTTATGCTGACTTTTTGCTATTTTTTCTTTAGCTGTGCACATTTGGTGAGTTGACTGCCTAGAAAGAGTAATGAAAATTCTGTTAAAAATACAAAGAGCTCTTAGTTAAATATTTTTATGTTGTAGCAAACATAATTTTTGAAAAACCTACTTTATAATCGAATCCCAGCGATTAAGAAAAAAAGTCAGAAGAATGGTACAAGAAATTAAATATGTCTGTCCACTTAACTCATTAAAAGGAAACATTAATATGCTCAAGGCAAAAACCTTTTAGATCTTTCACATAAACCAAAGATATTTGTAGTCCCCTCTAGTTCAGTTAAAGCTAATCTCTTTTAAACCCTCACTCTTGTCCATTTTTTACTGAAGCAGTAAAATCTGATTATTAACAAAGGTGATGGAGTGCTTTGGCAACCAGCTGCTGTAGCTCTGTGTCAAGCAGAAAAGGAACTGACTGAAAAGGCTCTGAGGAATACAAGGAGAAAACCGTGCTAGCATGAACACCTGACAATATTCAAAGTACTTCTCAAAAAGACAGATGGTTAAGGGAAAAACTCCACTGTAGTCATGTAACAACAAAGAGGAGACCTAATAAGAAAAAGTCTGAAATCGTCCATATGGGTGGAGAAAATGAACAGCATTCAAATGGAAATACAAGGAGCAAGAAGTTTTCCAACAAAAAACCTAGTTGGAGCTAACGCAGCTGGAGCCAGCTGAGCTCTCCTGAGGAGAGAGGAGAATGAGTCCCCTTGGTGAGGTGGAGTAAAACCAAAGAGTTCAAGTGAAGGTTATGGCAACTCCTGGCCACAGCATCCCAGGATGCAGCCTGTGTTTGAGAAGTGTGCAGCTCAGCATGGGACACAGAGAGGCAAGATATTCTGCCCAGCACTGCTTTGGTCTTCAGCTGACCGAGTGAACTCACCCTGTCTTTCACCTCATGGAGCTCTCTGAGACTGGATCCCGCAGGCTTTGGTGTTGGCTCTGGGTTAACCAAGAGCAGACAAAGGCTTTATCTAAAAGCTACACCAACATTTCCCCACTGTGCCTTGGGGCTTGCCTCCTATTCCTCCACACAGTGGTCCTCTCCCTCTTGAGCCCAAGGGGATGACAGTGGCAGAAAGGAAAATAAGGGCATGTCGGACACCTGATGACAGCCTCAACCCCACAGCATGAAGCAGGGGAGGGGAACAAGCTGTGAGATGATCTCCCTAGGGTGAGCCACACCAGAAACAAGAACCTCTAGCAGAGGATACTGCATGCTTGTTTCTGTAGTGGGGTAACTTACAGGTATTGTAAATGACAAGATTCCTTCACTCCAAAACGAGGTTTTGATTCTCATTCTACAGGATCCAGACTGATGGGCTTGAAGGAGAGGATAAAATTTCCTCTAGCTCACTGATCCACTGAGAGTTCTACCTGCCAAGGAATGAGAAAATCCAGTTATTCTTTCGTAGGAATCTGCACCATTATGCTGTTTTGATATGAAACAGGTTGTAAGTATGCAAGGCTGCCAAATTTGCTACAGAATTACTCTTGATTTCTCTCAATGGAGACCACTTTCCTAAATGAGAACCTAGCAATTACTATGCTATGAGCAGAAACAATCAAATTCTGGTGTGTTTACACATCACAAAATGTCACTGCAGTGGTAAAAAACATTGTAATCTAATTATTAATTTTCTTCATTGCATTGGCTGCAATATTTTATATGTTACATTACATTTGCACAAATATTGCTGGAAAAAATATATTTGAATCTTAACATCAGAGTACTATTTTCTTTGTCTCTGTAGTTCTTGGTGCACGGAGGTTGCTAATTCACACTGTTGTGCATCTGTTTTGATAGCAGAGAGTCTCATTCATGTCACTGTCTTGCCTTGAATTTAAATTTAGATTGCTTATATGTGTTCATATTTTCAATTTATATTATTAGATCCACTCCTGCTCTATTCTTTGCTCATTAGGGACCTCTGAACACCAGCTTGAGGAAGTTCTGCTAAATGAATCTCATGTCCTTTGCAAGAGCTCTGTGAATGGCATGTGTAATTATCGACAATTAACAAGATGCTAATTATACCTTCAAATTATAATCCTACTGAGCAAAATAAAAATCCTTTATGGAAGAAAAAAAATGTTAAAGGCACAACATTATATTAAACCAAATGACAAAAAGTTTGGCAACTTCCAACGGTATAAATCAAACAAACTGCTGAACACATTGTGCAGCTTGCCAGAATGGCTCTCTGCCAATTAGCTTTTCCTTGCATATTCAATAAGCTGGGGGAGGGGAGCGGGCAGAAAAGTGAAGGAGGAACAGAATTTCACTGGTGTGTCCCCACTCAGTCAGTGAAAAGAAGTCCGAAAAGCTGTAACTATTTAAACATTGCAGTGTGTGTTGTCTTACAGTTCCATCAAATTGACAGAAGGGGTGTGTCTGAAGGGTTTGAAGCTACAGCCACTTTATCAAATCCTATGTTTGCAAGAAAAGCAGCAAGAAAAAGATTCCCTGTGAACGCATCTTGAATCCAGTCTTGTAAATGCACAAAATGCATTTGTTTTTTCAGCAGTTGGCAGAGGCAGTTTTGGGTCTTTATCTGCACTCAAAGGTGGAAATTTTTGCAAAAGTAATGCAGCTAGACTTAAAACTCTAAATTCACATGCTCTCAATTTTCATTAGTTCTGTTTACCTCTGGTGCAATAATTTAGCCTAAATATCTTGTTCTTCAGTCATCCTGATTCAGGGCAGTCCTCAAGGACTAGCTCAGGTCTGTTATCAGACTAAATTGCTCACAAAATAAAAAAAATAAAAAAAAAAATTAAAAAANAAACACCTTAATGTCTACAGTATTACCATGTGAGAGTTGCAAGATGGTTTGGCAATGAATTCCTAAAAAGGGATTATTGTTTTCCTCTCAAAACTGAGTTTTTAAAAAAAAAAAAAAACAAAAAAAAAAAAAAAAAAAAAAAAAAAAAAAAAAAAAAAAAAAAAAAAAAGTATCCAATCTCTTGAAAACTTAAAAAAAAACCCAAATCCCAAAGCAAGCAATGAAAGTACCACCCCTCCCTGCCTGAATAAAGGAAGAATACCAGCAAAAAACAACAGTGGCTTTGTGTTAAAAAAAAGGGCATCACTACCACAGGACAAAACAGAGATTTCAGGCATGGTGACAATACTCTAACATGCCTGGGTTTTGTTATACTTTTATGGTAAAAAAAAAAGTGATGTAATTTAAGGAAAAAAATTAATTTACAGAGTTTTCCCAAAAGGGTAGAATTATCAGTGGTCTGTTCTGCAAGCATGTGTGCAGTTTTGGGCAATAAATGGTTTGCCCAGTTTTTCTGGTCAATAAAGGTCAGAGAGGGAGAGGACAGATTTTGCTGTCTATATCATTGTTCTTCCACAAATACACAGTGGGGCACAGTTTGGGTCCTGCGGACTTTTTTGTTTTGCTTTGTTTTCCTATGGACAATTTCCAAAAAGCAGGAATTGTTTTCACTCACTCACTGAGGTGTATTAGGTGACCTGGTTGGCCAAAGTAGTGGTTGGGATACGTGCCATGCGGCTTCTGGAACTGTTTTCAGGTAATGAAGAGTGATCTGCAAACACTCCAAGTGAACCCTTTGCAAGCATCTGACAGGCTGGAATTCACACACAGCTGATTTGCCAGCCTCCACAAAAGGCTCATTAAAAAGTCAATTTGTTTCCAACAAGTGCCCTGTCCAACTGAAATTTTGAAATTCAGAAATCCCTTAAAGTTTTTAACTCTATTCTTTCTTTTACTAAGAGGAGTTTCCAAGCCAATGCCTAATTTTTTTTCTAGCTATTTAAAAAAAGCTGCCTCCTTTTCTACTGTGTAAAAAGTTACAGCAAGTTGTTTTTGGGTTTTTTTGGTTGGTTTGGGTTTGTTGTTTTTTTTTTTTTTCTTAAGTGAAAGTAGAAATGACTCAGAAATTACTTCAGAAGACATGCCATCAGGAAAGCAATGGGAAATTGGATGACAGCATTTGTCATATTCCATCTGTACTTAACTTTTCATAACCTATCTTATCTAAACATGGGAAGGGAAGACATTGTTTAATTTAGGCCTCATACTACAACCATTTAATAGTCATTAATTACTTTCTTCTCTATGAGAACACAGGGAAAAGTGGACTCATAATTAATCTAGATTTAAATATCCAAGAAAAAAAGACATCCTGATCTGCCAGGACTGTATGCAGCTCAGTAAAAACAAATCCTATTTCCCTGCAATCCTCCACTGGAAACCAAAGGGGCTGATGACTGATGGTTGGCAACCAGACTTTTCTGTACCACCCCACACAGTAATTTCTCTATGACATCTTTAGTGTTTATTCTTTTAAAATCACTGCATATATGTAGTTTTGCTCCAAAACATGCTAAAATCTTCTGCTTTACTTATCTTTGTGGTTTTTGTTTGTTTGTTGCTAGATTATCATTTTGTTCTTATGTGATATGCCTGGATTGATAATGCAGGATATTGTGTTGCTACAGTTTAACAGACCTGTAAGAGAAAGAAGTTTCTATCTTGATTTATGAGACTGTGCCTCTAAATATTTGAGAAAGAAGAAATGTTCCTGCATCCTCTTGGTAGAAGGAGAATTATTTTGTCTTCTAGACAGAACTGGTCAGTGTATGAAGATGCTGAGCTGTTTTTATAAAGAAAAAATACTTTCCAGAAAGTCAAGTGTTCCCAGATGGCCTGACAGCAATAAAGTGCTGTGAGCTCCTTAATCTCTTTTTCTAGAATTACCTGAAGAAGACCTATCAAAACCAGAACATTTAGAGTAGTACATTCCATACACGGAAGGTCTGAAAGCTTTAAATAATCTTTCCAAAAGAGGAGGAGGAAGCATAAGAAAGTAAAAAGTATGAATGAGTTAAAATGTCTACAGAAAAATTTACTAACATGAATTTGTAAACAGTTACTCAAATGAAACTAAATAAGTTTCTTCATAAATTCTATTTACAGGACAAGGAAGTATACATTTTCCCTCCAGAAAGGAAATAAAACTGATGTAATAACATTAAAAAATCTCATTTGGTTAATTTAAGGAACTTCAGAAGAACAAGAAGGAAAAATGAAAATATAGTTACATATAGTAATTGCACAAGACATAAATCAAATTAAAATATTAGGCAGAAAATTTAAGAAAAGAAATTACACATCATCCTGCTGAACAACAACAACAGCAGCAACAATAACAAAAAATATCCTAATTCAACAAACTCCATCTACTAACAGAATAAAAAATTGTATTACCAGGAAGAGTCATAGAAATAACATGAAGTAATGGTGTAAAGCAACACAGCTTTAGTTATACTACATAAAACAACAGGATACAATGCAACAAAGAAGTTAAACGTGTTGAGCAGTTTCCTGTAATGATGTGTGATGAGTTGGAGACACTTTCCTCCTTACTTTCTTGTTTAATTAGTAACTTCTACTTTTAAGTTACCAAGAGATTTTCTCATATTACTGGTCCTACTATGGATATCCCCGTTTTCTAAAAGATTTAACCACCCAGAGAAGAAGCAATACTGAAATTTAGATTTTTTTTTTTTTCCAGAAGGAAGTGTACTAAAGCAAGACACCCTGATCAAACTAATCTTATAAATGCAAAGATGAGTATAGGAGACAAGAAGACACTTTTGCAGAAGTGTCTGCCTAAATGACAGAGCAGTACAGAAGTTATGTCAGATTTCCATCTGGAAAGCATTTTTGCCAGAAAAGGTCTGGGGTTTCTGTGATCACTTGACAGGAGTGCAGCCTCCTGGCAAACAGCCTGCTGGGCTGTGCTGGGTGCAGCATTGCAGCAGGTGAGGGAGGTAATCCTTCCCTTCTGCTCAGCACTAGTGAGACATTCCTGGAGGACTGGGCCCAGTTCTGCGCTTCCCAGTACAAGAGAGGCATGGACATACAGAAGAGAGCCCAGCAAAGGGCCAATTCACTTCTGGAAGAATTGAAGCATTTCTCCTGTGAGGAAAGGCTGAGAAAACAGGAACTATTCATCCTGGAGAAGAGACAGCTCAGGAAGGGCCTCATGATGGAACCATGGTGCGGAGTAAAGAACAAAGAACCAGACTCCTCTTAGTGGCACCCATTGATGGGACAAAAGTCAATGTGTAAAAACTGAAGTACAGGAATATTTATAATTTTTTTAACTGAAAGTCTGGTCAAAAGCTGGAAGAGGTTGCCAAAATATATTCTGGAGCCTTCCTCCTAGGACATATTAAAAGTACGTCTGGACATGGCTGGTTATGAGAAACTTGCTCTAGGTGACCTTGCTTGAAGAGAGGGATTGGATTAGGTGATCTCCAAGGGGTGCTTTCCTACATCAGCCATGCTGTGATTCTGTGACTGTGAGTTGAAAATGAGAGGGATTTAAAGAGGCCAAAGTCCAACCAGGCCAGCTCATCTTTGCATGTGTACATAGGTAAGTTTACCTAAAGCATAATCAACTGTAAAGGACTTTAACAAGTTTCTTGTTTTGTGGAGCCTTCCATTTACAGAACTGTGAGATAACAGAGTAGAAATTAATTCACCCAGTTTTCATAAGTCTGAAAAACCAGATACCTGCTTGTGGTGTGTTGGGTAGATTGAATTTCTTTTCAGATATTTTAATCACAAACTACCATGAAAACTAATAGCATGCTATTGTTAAACTTGAAAAGACACAAGCAGCAGGAGAAAGAGAAAAACAAACAGGAAAGCATAGACTCATGATGAATTCAAAAGTGTAGATGGGTGAAAGAAAAAATCATTCTGCTCTTTTTTGGCTCTGAGTAACCCTTTATATTCATTTGAAAAAGGCTGGAGAAAAGGTAGGTTTGCGACAATTCAAAGTCCATACAGGTGACTAATCCACCTATGTACCTTATCAAGACAGAAAAACAGGTGTACCCTCTTTAATGCCAACTTGCAAACACTGTATGCAAACAAGGAAAGCTTTATTTATGAAAGGGCAATATAGTCATAACTTAAGATAATCAGGTATAATCCAGTAATTTTAGATGTAATCATTCTAACCTTTTTTCATCACTGTGAGAACCTATCTTCAAAACAGTTCTATCACTGCACTTTATTACCTGCTCAGTAAACATCTTTCACCAGCAGGAGAAGGACAAAGACATTTGGTTTTATCTTCAGTGTGTCTGATGTCAAACTGTCAAATCAGAATCACCAGACTCTACTCCATTCTCAACTATGATGGATGTATTTAATTGGATATTTCTTTATTTTATCTATTCTGTTTCTTACTGTAAAAATGGTATATTTGCAGTCATTTTTAGTAATTAATGACTGCTCTTTCTTTATCTGTGGACACTCAGTTCTTCCTAGTTAATTCCTGAGGTTACATGCTAGGAACTCTAGTTGCCAACTTATGCGAAGTAAGCTGTCCGGCATCCCACTTCTTATTTGCAGCAGACAGCTTCTCCTTCTCTGGTTTGATCTGGATTTTGGGGAATGCTTGGGTGGAATTCGCTCCAGCTCCTCCTTGCAATCTTGCAGCAGGATTAAGCATGTCATTCTCCTAGGCTCAGTTCTGTAAACACTTAGGCATCTGTTTAACACTTGTGAGCAGTTCCACTGGGACCCACAAGTAAAGCCACAGTGACAGAGGATCAGGGTGTGATTTAGAAGAGGAGTGTATAAAATGGCTCTTTAGATCCCCCTCTATTTTAGCAGGGGTAGGTGTTGATTTATGCTTCTTCTGAGTGGTCTTGTGAATTCTTCCAGCACTTTAGGTGCTAAATGAAATACAGAATATTTTCCTCTTTCACACTGAGAGCTATATTAACTAGCTTGCATAAACAACTAATTAAGCTATCTGAAGTCAGTAGCTGACTTTTCTACATAGGGGACTAAGGGGTAATTTCAAAATAGAAAGAGAGCAATCCTAATTTTCTAGTTTTTGAAAGAATATTTCACCCTCAGACAAAGGAATGGTTCAGTGGAAAATAGCCAGACTACTTACTCAGTCATATGAACTTCTGCAGTGACTGCTGTGTAACCCAGTGCTGGCTGAACCAGGAAGAAGTGTTGACCACTAAGAATCAGATATCAATTATCTCTGTATGCAAACACCACGTGTAACATTCCTCTGTCTTGGCATCTTTTTCTTACCCTTTGCAAACAGAGTTTCTCCCCACTGCTCATTCATTTCCACATGCACACACATATCCACACGGATTGTTCCATGCGTGTTTCCAACAGCAGACCTGCTTGGACTTCTAGTTCAGCAGTGCCATCTTCCCCTCACAGAATTCACTGTGAAAGCCTTCACCAGTGTCCTGGCACAATATTTAACTAGCACAGAATCAAGAGAAAGTACAGAAAGAAATGCCAGGTCAAGTAGTACAACAAAAAAAGGTTGTCTCCAGACGTAAAAGAAATTCTGAATCTGCTAGTGCCTGAAGAGTTGAATTCAGAAAAAAAAAGTAAAGAAAAATCGGAAAAAATAGTAATACATAGTGATTTTGTAAAGAACAAAAAAGGAAGATTAAAGGAAATACTTTGAAAATATGAAAATACATAAATAACATAGGTAAGGGTAGGGTATTTCTTAGCATATGAGGAATATTATATAGCACCAAAGCTACTGGCATAATTTATATTATTTCTGAAATGTCCAAGGTGATGAAGAAAGCTTAATATACTGGAATACTGAAAAAAATAGAAGCAGACTGTTAAATAAACTTTGCAATGTCCATATACACTCGCAGTCTCATCTGTTCTACTTAAAAACATCCTTTCATCTCTAAGAAGAAATACCTATGTAGTTCCTCAAATTTCTCAAAATGCTATTCAAAGACACCCACTTTGAAGTTTGCCCTAGCAAAGTGAAGACAGCTAATAACTTAGCCACCAGAAAGATAAACATGAGGTCAGAACAAAGAGTGTACATTTTTTTAAAGGAAATGGATATGAGGCTTGCACAAGGTTATATGCTGAAATTAAAGGCTTTTTATTATCAAGTTGAGGGAGCAGAAAATAGCTATGGGTACTCTAATGTTTAGGTGGTAAGATGTGTAAACTGAGGTTGGTTAATGCTGACTCCACAAGTGGTTTCCTTGATTTGAGATGATTGTGCTGATGGGAAGTGCACTCGAGCAACCTAACTGTAAATGAAAAATTTGGGGGGAATTTGGGAGTTTCCTAAGGTTATTTTTCCTTCTTTTAAGTTTAGAGAAAGTATTTCTCATGTCTCAATTTTTAAGCTCCTGATTTCCACATGAAGCCTTCCTGTACGCCCACTGTGTTCCTTCCCCTTCTAGTCGAAGTTACATCCTTTTCCCCTCCGCCTTGAGCAGTTTCCTTTCCTCATAAACTGCTCCTCTGCCACCATCCCTCCCTATTGTCATGCTTCATCTTTCTCTGTATAACTTCTATCCACTAAAAATATGTTGAGCTCCACATAGTCTTTCATTGTTGTCTCTATTCCACTCACTTTAGATGTCATAAAATGCAGAATGACAAAGTAGAATTTGAGTATTAGAGAACCATGGGCATAGAGATAAAGAAACCTGAAAAAGGGAGTGTGAAAAGTGGAAGGTTGCAAAGGGGGCGTTAGCCTGTAGGAAACTATCAGGTTGTAGAAAAGTTTTTTTTCCTGTGTGCAAAATGTTCCTGACACCACCCAGTTATCAAGAATAATTTTTTCAAGAAATATAAAAAAAAAATTATTCCTGAATGCTTAATTCCTCTGCCACACCATCCACTTGGGGGCATGACATAGGATGAAGAAAGATTAGGCAGTCTTTTATTAGAACATTGACCACAAACCACTCTTTCCAGCTTTCAAACCTTCAAAGGGTTCTAATAATTTACTCATCAAAGTGATTTCCAGGCTATACTTTACTGCACTTATTTCAATTACAGTCAATCCTAGTAACCTCAGCCTGCCAAAGACTAATACTCAATTACTTACATACTGTTTACATTGATAAAATGCCTGTTACTGTATTTCCTCAATATACAGAAGAAAAAATGGTTTTTGGGAGGTTGCCTTAGTTTGTCAAGTCAATATAAATGTGGGATATTTTAAGGCTGTTTATACTTGATATCATCTTTTCTATAAGTGATATGTCTTAGTTCTATTTTTAAGTGAGGTTTATACTATAATCCTAAGTACTTTAAAAACATGCTACTGGAAGTTATCTGGCATCTTGTACAACATCATCTACTATTAAAACATAATATAGTTTACTGTTCAGAAAAACTTGTTTTCTTTACAAAATGTCTCAAGACTGCTTATTCTCACTATTTCAAACACGTACAGTAAAGTTATTATTGGAATTTAGAGGCTTAACAAGTTCTTGATGAGTCAAACATTTCTAGAAAGGAGACTGATCCTGAAAACACACTTAATGTATTTAATTAGCTTTATATTAAATCTTTTCATTCTTTAATCACTATTTCTGTCAATCTCTGGAAGATGTTCTGTAATAATAAAAAAAACAGAAAAATGGGCAAATGTTTAAAGATAGTTTTTCTTGAAGGGAAAAATAGGGCTATGGTAAATCTGGTTTAAAGCTGAATGCTACCAACCTCATGGAATGTGAGGTGGGGAAGTCTACAATGTATTATCTTCACTTTAGCACAGAAATGTTTACAAAAATAGGTCAATATGATTAAAAAGATGCTGTGATCCTCTCAGAGAAATAGTCCACTCTGAAACATAAAAGAAAAAATAACAAGGTACTTCCTTTATGTTCTGTACACCCCCCCCCCCCCCATTTATAAGCCAGAGCATTCTGTCTGAATCCTAGACATGAGCATAACAGCTGCCCTGATTATTTCTTTTTTTTTTTTCTTTTTCTTTCTATTAGGAGAATGTGTACTAGCCTCAGTGCTTCCACAAGACTTTTGATCAAAGATTTATACATGCACAGAGAGCAAGAATATTAGAATTATTTCTGTTTGAGACTTTGGGAATATGGGACTGGACAGAACATTTACATTCCAGGCCAAACACATCCAAACACAGGTCAAATTAGATGTAGTTTGAATTCCAAAAGCCACAAAACAGCCTGTTCAGCAATAAGTGGAGGAAAAAAAAGAGTGTCTCTGATGTAATCTGATATTGTTACTAAATAGAACCCCCCACTCTCCACTTAAGCACTGCTGATATTGTGACACAAACTGACAAAAGCCAGAAAATTCAGCAATACACTGACACCTCATACTTTGCTCATGGTTTTGTGGAGAGAAGGGGAAACAGATACTGAAGCATGAGCTGAAGACAGTAGCAATTAGCCCTAGTTTTCTGGCTCTTGGTTAGCTTGCATCATAAATTTAATGTTATTTAAACACAAGCTTTATGGTAGTGTAACTTGAGGGAAAGAAGACAGTATGAAGCAAACGTGCTCACATTGTCTGTAAGACTGAAATAATTTTAAAATCTGTTTTTACAATTAGAAAATCAAGTAATTTAAAAAGAATGTTAATTTTCCAATTCCACCCCAGCAGTAAATTCATTTATTATACAAATACTACTTGCTAGGTTTGCTTCTTATTCCCCCTTATTATATAAAAGGGAATTATATATTTTGGTGCAGGGTCAAAGCTTTCTATATTTACATTATCTGTCAATTTAGAATCATTTCTGTGGACATGATATGGTTCATTTACAAAAGTATTAGTTTGTTCTTAATTTATTGTATTGAATACAATCTATTGCACTAAGCCAGCTGTCCCCTGTGCATGTTAAGCCATAGAGAAGATGTGTACTATTAAAAGTAAACTAACTTGCTCATTCCCATTCTGTTCCTACACCAGCCACTCCCTTCCAAATTCCTAGACATGCTACTCTAAGCTATACATATTTGTAATATGTAATATTTGAAATATTTGTAGTAAGCTTGCACTTTATTTAGCTGTTTGGGAAAAAAATCATATTTCACATAATCTAAATGATGTTTTAACACATCCCAGACTAAAAAACCCCAAGAAATTACTTCTCCCCCTTTTATAAGTATCAGCTAGAAAATTACCTAGTTTTTAAGCTAAATACAATCTACACAAATTTAAGAGCTTTCCTCTGTCTCCTTAACCAAACCTCTCAGTAATACTGCCGCACATCTCCGCCGTATTTCTCTTCCCACAGTTGATTACCTTTGCCTGTACTACACTGAAGTGGGGCAGGTGAAGGGCTTGACCTCTGCTTTTTGCCTCACCCACACACCCTCCTGCTCAGCAAAACCCCAACTAGCACTCTTCCAGACACACCCATGCACCATTTGGATGACAGAAGGGGCCTGGGATCATTTCCAGTGGGCATTTTGGAGGGGCCTACCCATTTTTATGACCGAGAAGAACTCAAATTTTACATGCCAACAGTATAGTGCAATTTGGCTTAAAGACAGAAAGGTACATTTCACTTCATAGAACAGATGTAACTCAGCTTATATATGATCCAATATTCTCTTCTTTGCCTCAAACACCATGCATGAAGAGGCAGGAAAGTATCACTGGTGATTTTCTCTGTTATCTCATTACAGAATTGATATACTCTGATCTCTCTCTCTGATTCCATGATTCTACACAATTGAACAAACAGGTAAGTTAGATGATGCAGCTCATGTAATACCATGATGGAGAAAATCCCCTCAGGTTGGCCTCAGGAAGGTGCTTGAAGGCTCAAGGCAGGCTAACTTTGAAGCCACACCTTTCTTCCTGGATCCTGCTATGATTCTGTCATTATTTATGGATTAAAAAAGGAAGTATTTTTATTCTGCTTGAAAATATCCAAAGAAATTTCACTACCAAAGAGCAAATGTTACTTCATGAATCCTTTTACATCAGGATAGACTAATTGCTTCACAGCATGTTTGTGCTAAAACCTCTAAGTTAAGAGAGGTATAAAACCACCCAGCTGATAGCAGGGCTCATAGAAAGGCCAGAAAAGCCCTTTGGGCCTGAATTGCCTTAATGTAAAAATGTTCTCTCTGCAAATTCCAAAACAGCACTTTACCTCAAGATAACCAAAAAAAAAACCAAAAACAAACAAACAAACAAACAAACAAACAAACCACAGGAGGGGAGCAATATCTGAGAGAGTCAAATGAGATGTGTTCTTGTGTTCTTTCACATAGGAAGGACATAAGGTACTCTGAGGGAGAATACTTACTGGAGCTGTTCTTGGCTGATACTGTAAATGTACAATTGTCCTTCAAACTGTCCAACACTATTCCAAATCCCAACAGGACATTGACGTAAAACAAAGAACTAATAATTTTTCTTCAAAATCAAATACATTTTCATGCAAGAAAATATATATTTCAAATATATATATTATATATATATATTTATATATAAATATATATTTCAAAGAGAGATGTGACTTTTGGTTTTAAAAGTATTTTTCTCCTAAGAAAAAAATGTTTTCCAACCACAAAAGGTGTTGAATACAGTGGCAAGAGTGCTTACCTAACGTAGGTTCTTGATATAATACTGAGAAACACAGTTCCTGAGACCTTTTATTTTCAGAAGCAGGTGCCAAGAAGTTAATGAAATTCATGAAAACCCAGTTATACACAGATCATAAAACTAGACAGATGTGAGAACCTTTAAATCACAATTTTCAAAGTGGAATGACAGCAAGATATCTGAAGATGCAGGGCACTGTAGATGTTGCTAAATGCAATTACACTCAAAATTATGGGGTTTTTTTTTTACTTTCTTATGCTGCCTCCAGCACTCTCACAGTAGAATATTTCACATGCTTTTGCTTTTTTATTTCCCACTTTGTCCCAAGAGAAACAGCTTGATTGGTATGTAGTCTGGGTATCTGTTATTTCTTGTGAACAATTTATTGTTGAGCAATAAGGCTGAAGAAACTAGCTCTTAATTTGAATCAGAAAGAAGATTTGCAAGCATTCATAGCTTGCAGAACAAGAGATTTCAAAGCCTATGAAAAGTCTATGGAGACTTTACTGGCATCACAAAAATGTTCCAAATAATTCAGTGTATGTGTATGTGTGTGTGAGTGTGTCTGCCTGTGTACAAGCTGGGGCATGAAACATTTTCCCAGAGCCAAAAATATTGAGGTAATCAGTTGTGAACATCCAGCATTCTTAGAGGACTCTGTAATATGACTGGAACAATATTAGGGTGATGGGTTGTTGGTGATGCTGCTGTTCTGCTTTTTTCCTATATGGCTATTTGAACTTCCAAAGGTAGAACCAAAATAAAACAAAAGTACACACACTGAGGATCTGTTTAATAGTCTGAGGATAGTGGCCCTTTATGGCAGAGGACACTGGAG
This sequence comes from Cisticola juncidis, assembly GCA_013400215.1. NCBI lineage: Eukaryota > Metazoa > Chordata > Aves > Passeriformes > Cisticolidae > Cisticola > Cisticola juncidis. Next base: position 1,309,854 of record VXBR01001466.1, read on the forward strand.
AAGAGTTTGGACCATTTATCCAGATCCTCTTCATCCAGCTGCTGATTTGGTTGAGTCAGTAAGATAGGAGTGACTTCATATTCAGAATAGAATTAAGTAATGCAAAGTGGCTTCTCTAGAGCTGGCTATCATCATGTTGACATTGGCCAAACACTCAGTGAGGTCAAAATGGGTGATATTTGATAGTCCTTGGGTGCTGCACAACAGAAATTAGAATCAAATGAAATACCTGCATTGACGAATCAGTGCAGGATCTATGCTTCCCCAGCCATTCCAGCACTTACACAAGGAATAGCAGTGATTAAGACTCCTGCCTTTTCTGGGAAATTAATTATGACAAATGAATGTGACTATTTGATTAAACTCGAGAGAGAGTTCTTGGATGTGTTAAATTCACGCAGAACAAAGTTTTACTTCATAAATGTTTCACTACATAAATGCAAAACAATTCCAAATGTTTCTAGGAACTTTCTAATGTTCAATAATTTTCTTGATAATCTCATTGCTTCTATTTATTTGTCATAACACCATATAATTTATGGTCATATTGGATTATATTTGACAGATATTTTCAATGAAATTACATTTTTCTGATCATTAACAGATATTTTGATCTGTACACCTAGGGATGAAAAAAAAAGCAATCAATCCCAACAGTCTTTAGACAATTGAAAGTGAAAAGTTTAATCACATTGAGGCACAAAGAATCTCTCAACAATCAGTGAAGATTTTCCCTCTTCTAGACTTGGTCATATAGACTCATCATAGTATATTTACAAAGGCCACAAAATAATTAAACCCATGAAATAATGGAAGAATTAGACAGACTACTAATGAAACAGCTCCCATGTAAAATTCTGCTGTCTAGGAACATTTGTTTCCTTTCCTCTCTGCAGAAAAGGGAATAGGTGAAAGGAGAAGGAGAGGTTTGAACTGAACCATCCTTAGAGCCATCCGTTCTTACCATGTCATGGAAATTTCTAGTCTTGTGCTCAAAAGGCCTTCATCGTTCTAGGGATTTCAAATAAAACTTCAACTGCCATTTAAAGCAATGTTTTAAACTGACTTAAACAGCACCTGCTTCCACAGCAAAATGGATGGAAAGCAAAAGTAGTTTATAAATAACAACTCTGAGAAAAATCTCCTTCCATACTCAGAATAAAAATATAACCTTGCTTTAGAAAGATGGAAAAAATTCTAGAAGCATTCTAGTGCATGATTATGTTCTTTTGCTACTCCTGCTGCTGCCAGATTATGAATGGGCACAGCAAACTCCATCACGAAGCATACCCTTGCCTCACTCATTACAAAGTCAGAAACTGCAGGGAAAGTATGAGGAAGTAAAACTTGTCTCCTGTGCTTCAGTAAGAATAAGGAGAAGCCAAGTTATCTTCAGGTAGATTTCAATTAATCCAGAGAGCCTGCCTCCATTTGGTAAAAGGGTATTTCTTTTCTTCCTAATCCCATAAATTTTTCCTGATCAGCTAGGCAGCATGCTTGGGCATTCAGCAAGGTACATGAACACTCGACATGGAGTTACTCTTGTGTTCCAAGCCAAGCTCTTGTAGCAGCTCCTTGCTGCAGCAAGCCTCCTGTCATCTGGAGTCTGTCTGGAGTTACTATTCCTGCTGGCATATTGCTTCCATTCCTCCTTCAAAAACGAGAGGGAGAAACAAGTGGCTTCCTGTTGGATGAGTAACGGATCTGTCCTGTCAGAAAGGCTGTCTCAGACCTCACAGACAGAGCCAGTCTGGGACGTCCTGCAAACCTTCCTAGACACTGGCCAAAATATATGGTGCCCTGTTTTTCAAATATCACACCATTTATCTGGTGCTTTCTGGAAACACTTCAGACAGACACACAACATACCAAGATGATTGCTACAAAATAGAATATTCTTTATTCCTATCTAAATGAAAAATGATGGCAGCTCTTTCTTTGCAGTAAAATTAATGTTCACCAGCACAGCACATGCAGAAAGATCAAGTCATACTCAAATTACAAAGTGAGTGCAAACATAACGGGAGTTTGCATGAGGGGAGGGAGGCAAAGGAGGGTGGAGGTGATATTTCACCAAAGCTTACGTGAGCCTCACCATCAGTGTTAGACCTGTATACTTACATGCATATATAATTTTTCTCCTTCTGATATTCCTTAATTGTCCAGGCAATTTTTGAGATTACCTTTGGGAATACTGAGCAAAATGCATGACATGGGGTAGAAAAGAAAAATTTTCATTCATTATTAGTCTAACTACTAGTTTCTTTACCATATTTGATTCTCACTTTTGTGTATTAAAAATCAATACATTAATGCTGGAAATAACTCAGTTAAAATATTAACAACTTTGTCTACTTAGGACACAATCAAATACATAGGCTTAATTGCAGCTATTGATAGGAAATATTTCATGCAAGTAGGACTTAGGAAAAGCCCTTTTATTACTAGCTGCAACCATACAGTTCGTTTTGGAAGGAATTCACAAGCCATCCAGCCTGTGGACAAACAGTAAACGGGAAAAAAATAATGTTCTGCAAACACTTTCCCCTAATATGCAGTGATTTTATTTCTTTGTGAAAGACATATGATATTGCAATTTTATCTTAATAAGTTATTTCTTACACAAGATGAGAATAATAATTCTGTTCTTTAAAACAAACCAAGCTGTGGTGTTTAACTCTCGTAAACAAGAAATTAAAGGATGGTGCAGAGTTTTGCCTGTGCTTAACTCAGGTGTGTAAGTGAAGGCCCTTGGTATCCTTAAGCCTTTTATGTTGTCAGTGGAGAAAGAGAGAAGCTCCCACCAGGGAGTGCTTCAGAGCAAGGATTAATTTTAATGTTCTGAATTACTCCCTGGGAAAGACCCTTTGAAAAATACAGAGGAGGTTACCGAGGGTGAACAATGCTTTCTCTACAGGGAATGAGTAAATAAGCTCTTCAACACAGAGAGAACTAGCTAGGGCATGAATACAACACAGGCCTGTGGACACATGAAGGGCACTGAAAGGGTGAATGGGGATCAATTTTTATTTGTCCTCTCTGCTTTATAAATTGGTGGCCATCACATAGCAGCTGGCAAGTTCAAAGTACAGATAAAAAGGCAATTCCTTATCCTGTAGCTGGGAAGAAGTGGAACTCATTGCCATGAGGCACGGATGCTGTGAGAGTGTTATATATATTAAAAAGCAGAGTGGATCTGATGGTAGGGAATTACAGTGCAACTTGAGAGACACTGCTATCCCTGTCTCAGGGAGTCCATAAATCAGTCTACTAGAACTTGGAGAGTAATCCAGGGCTAAAAAACTAAACTTTCTCCTTCCCTTGGTACCTATGCCTGGCCATTGCCAAAACTGAGCAACAGGATGAAAAAACTTCTGGTCAAATTCTTGACTGCCCTGTTCCTACATCTTACGCTATGTCCTTCACAAATTAACTTCCTTATATAAACAGGAGTATTCAACACTGAAAGTAGACTTCAGGGTAAATCCTCTACGTGGAAACAGGTGAAATTCTTGAACATAAGAAGTGAGAGAACAACTGCAATAAACTCCTAGCACTAAAACTTAAACCCTGAAATATAAGGTCTCACTTTCCTCACAGCAACCCCAGAGACAGGCTGGTGTTCTCTTAGTGTGCTCTTAATGGGAAAATATCTGACACCAGGGGTGTTTCAAACATCTCTTGGCTGAGTCAGCACACACACACGGGTTGATCTCTTCTGGAGGAACTGGGAGAGAGGATGGGATTATTTATTCTATCAGTCTCAGTCCTGGCAAACACACAGCTGGGAAGTATTTACTTTCTGGAAATTATATCTCTTGAGATTAAACCTGAGATGCCTAGAGAAAAAGGGGACAGTTTATGACTCTCAATTTTCCTGTATAGCTAGAAGCCATGTAAGTTTAACACTGTCTTTTCTCAGATAAAGTCCAAACTTCAGCAGCCAGAATTTGTCAGAGTAAGAATAATAGCAAATAAAATATTTCAGTCTTTAGCTTTAAAAGCAGATAGAGGATGAAATTTTAAAAAGCGGGTTTGCATATTTTTTGTTTTCTGAAAGGATATTAATAATGTATTTTATTTGTCTTCAGGCTCTTAATTGATAAAATAATCTCTTGGTTACTTTCTCTTTAGCAAATAGGTCACTGGTTTGAGACAGTCAGGCCATATCACATCTTGAACTCTCTAATTGCTTTGGTACAACTTTGGCTACTCAAGAGTCTGTTGTGATTAATCTGAATTTAAGCACTTGTTTTCACAAATAACTACTGAAGTCCATCTCCACCTGTAGCACCAGTCTGAGCTGATTACAACTGAAAAACACTTCTAATTTTTAGAGAAATGGCTGCAATCATGATTTCTTGTCTTGTCACCCACAATGTCGTAGACTACATATTAGCACAATAGGCAATTTTTCCATCTCTAAGTATAGGAATCTGTTACTATTGTAAGTTTCAAGATTTATTTTGAGGCAAATGAGTCCTGTAGTCAGAGGAGGAAAAACTCGCCAACAAAATTATGGAAAAACAGGAATTCTGTTGGGTGAAATTTGGAAAAAAGGTACTTTCAAGAAATTACAATGTAATTTTTTCTATAATCACTTGTTTCAAAAAGATAAAATCTGACGCTAGAGATATTTGTGACACAGTTTATATTAATTTAAAATAGATGAGATTATGCATTCCAGGAGCGCTTATATTTTTGTACTGACTGGTGGAGCATAATGAACTTAAATTAGATGTATAATTTTTAGGTGGCTGAAATTCAGGGGAGTTTCACTTCAATTTTCCTGTTGCATGGTTTCTTTTTTGGACACTCTTCAGCTGGCTGTGCAGACCAGCAAAAGTCAATAATAGTGTCCCAACGATTTCTTGAGCTCAGAGCTGAAAAAAAGACATTGGATACTTCCATGGACTTTTAGGCAAAAGCAAATGAGTGGCAGATACCAAAAAAGAATGGGCTTCTTGACAGTAAAAAGAGACAGTAGTATAACAGGATGGAGAAACTATGACACTGCTTCCATAGGTAGCTGTGGGCAGAAAGTTCATCAAGGATGCTTAATTACCACAAATTTATCTCTTGGAGTAGCACGGACTGAGGAAGCTCTTTATGCTGTAGAGTGTGTTTGGTTCCCCATCTCTGGAAAGGGCTAGGCTTTCCCTGCCACAGTCCTTAGAAGGGAATGTTCACCTGTGCCCATTAATGTGCAAACCCACAACTGTATGGGTTTGTGAAACTTAATTCACAGTAAAGGTTCAGTGAATACCTTGGGCATAGGGCCACAAGCCAGTTCACACCACCTGTGAATGGTACGTGGGGATGACAATGGAATTATATCATGACGTCACATATCATGTAATTGGGAAAAAATTCTACTGATTTTGACCAAGGTGGACAGGCCACCTATACTTAACCTAGAAAAGGAACATATGTAAATTATACAGGTTCTAGAAATAACCCCTGTCAGGTAGAATGGGTAACCACACCATCATTTAACATGCAATCCTTGTTAAAATAACAAGATTTTTTTTTCCACCTTCCAATTTACTGGAGATTTAAAAAACAGTTTGAAAAATACTGACATCAAGAAAATAGCAGAGAGAGCAAGCAATGCATGTATCCCTGAGTCTCATATATATATGTGTGCATAAGTATAAAAAATGACATACGTTTGCTTTATGTCTTCCTGCATTAAGAAAAATGGTTAGTGACATTGCTATACAATATAAGCCCTTTCTGGGACTCTCAGTACATAGAAAAAAATCGATCCTATAAAACCTTTGTTTTGGCCCAGTTCATTAATTTCTGGAATGATGAACTTCAAGAAACAATTTAAGTTTCTTTTTAATTACACAAGGTAAAAATGAAGTGGTTCTAGCTCTGAGTTAACCGTGAATGAGGTTAATGTATGGCAAGCAATAATGTGAAGAAGGAACTAACAGTAGTGTCACGTGGAATTTCTCCATGTAGTTCACTCCTTGGAAGCCATAAAATCTGGTTGGTATAACAAAAGTGTTTGTAATTAGAGTTAATGGAGTTAGCTGAGACAACAGGAGGGGGAAAGTAGCTTTGATCCCAGGTGGCCTCATAGCAAGAAGGCTCACAGCAAGGGAGCACTCTGAATTGGAAAATATCAGAGGCATTTGCTGCAAAACCAAGAAGTCACTGCTGGAAAATGCCTAAGAATATAATTTACAAGCAGAACTAATTTAGTTTTCCATCTCTATCACTTCAGCTTTCTCTCCAGTCACAGCATTCAAAATGAGGAGTTTTTTCTGTGATCTATTTTTTACTAAAAATGCTAATCTAATTGATTCTTACAGTTTATATGGTCTTGGCCACATTGTCTTGATCAGGAAATAAAAAAGTAGGATGAAGAAAATCTGCAAAATCATTCCAGAAAAGGAAACAACACATTCATTTATTAGTCATATAAAAGTATTGTGTCATAATAGCTGAATTATTCATTGTCAGAGCTTTTGGGGTTTCCTATTGTCACTGTTCTTGAGTGGCCACCCTTGGAAAACCTGTGACATAAATATTGCTCTTTGCAAAAACTATTGTGAGAGTCCAGCTGCTTAAAAAAAAATATTTAGAGACTCTATAGTGTGATTATTCATTTGGGACAGAGCTTTGGGACGTTACTTAAGAGATTCAAAATTACTCACTACTTAAAGCCATTTGTGACTTACACCAGTAAATTAAGTATTCACTTCAGATTAAGGAGCTAGATTATTTGCAGAATAGACATTTTCATAAAAAATATTTTTCAAATGATACTTGCACTTAGCTTTATTTTCATCCTTCCATACTCAATAAATAAATGAATTTAAAGTTCTATCCCAAATGTCAAGAGTAAAAAGAAAAAATCATCAAAATAAAGTATTAACTAAGGAAAAACATGAGAAAAGTGGGGAGGGACATTGTCTCTCGCTGAAGACTAAGGCTGGAATGGGAACTGCTGAGAGGGAGTGTCCTGCTGTTATTCTGAATAACAGAATCTACAAAGACAATCTGTTTATCAGTTCCAGCAGTCTGCTGTCATCATTACTTGAATATTAAAGAAAGAAAATTATGTTGGGATACTTCAGGGTGCCTCAGGTTCATAGAAGTTTTTTTTTCCAAATGGGAAGGTGACTCTAAGGCTGAGATGGGGATATATGGGAGAAGAGCAGCAGCTACGATCTAGTCACACATCCCTGCATTTATGAAAAGGGAATTAGTGGGCCTGGGCTTTGAGGAACTGTCAGAAGCTTTTGAGGAAAGGATCTGTAACAGTCTTGCAGAGGAGACAAAAACACATACAAGTTACTTAGCACAGCAAGTCTGATGTACTGTGGCTAAAGAAAGGGTAAGAACTGTAAAAAAATCTTAGGATCTAGAGGTTTCAGATGAACCCATGTGTATTTACCATACCTTTACCAGTGAAAACCACCTTAGGAACAATCATATGAATGGCAAAGACACTTTTGATACCAATTCAGCAGCACAAATGATGGCAAAATGGAGAGTCAATTGGCTCCATCAGCAGTTGCAGAGTACATGATCTGTGAAGACACAGCAAAAAAACGATTGTGCTGTGCCAAGAAAGGGCTTAATACACTTAGTAGAAACAGAATTCAATCTTAGATTTAATCTAAAACACTGGTCAAAATTTCTAGTAAACAGAAAAACTTTAGAACATAGTAATAATGATAATTTTCTGAGAACACTGAAGCAGAATTTGAGCCTTGGAGGTGCTCAGCATTTGAAGGGTGGATTATGTATAGCAAATAAAATGTTGGCTTTGGGAGGTAGAATGAAGGTAAAGAGAGTCTCAGTGTAATTAATATAGAATCTTTTAGAAGCTTGTAAAATTTTTACACAGCCTGTTGTCACTGTTCTCATGTCAATGACCTCAATGTCCTGCATTAGCAATACTCATTTAACTATAAATATTTCAGCTTTACACTGAGTGTCAGAAAGACAGAAGGAAAAAGAGAACAAACAGGCTGACCTCAGATCTCTACTAAATTCTTGAAGTTCTCCTCTGACATTTCATTACTTCTGTCACACACATACAAAGAGATTTATGTATCCATCCAGTGCTGTAACTGGATTTATTAAAGATGGTATTTCCGGCTTAATGGAAGTGACTGCCAGCTCCATCCATTCCCACACTAGAGCAGCATTTGGCAAAGATAAAAAGGAATTTATCAGTAAACTTTCTGTTTTGTTTTCACCTTTCACTCCCCCATCCCTTATTTTTTCACCAAATATCAACATTGTCTATGGAAAGCAGCCACTTCCTTTCTCTCTGATTAACATCAGCAGTGAAGGAAGGGGAGGAGGGGGATAGAAGGGAATAAAGAACCACCCAGCACACTGGGAAAAACCTGAGAGTAATCAATTGATCTGTTTTCAGTGTGTGAGCTGTGAACTCCATTATCTTTTACTTATACAAATCAAATTTTAAAAATTTGATGTGATTGAATATGCTAGTAAAAAAAGGTGAGTTAAAAAAACAGCAGAAGTTTATAAATGACAAAAAAATCCTCATACCCATTAGACAAATTCCTGGGAAATCTGACATTTTCTAAACATTATTTTCCTGGTGTTCTGTTTCCAGCACATTCTATGTACTATGGCTTTCATTACAGATGAACCATCTTTTCCTTAGGCCATGGCAAGTGCATTCCCAGCATTTAAAAAGGAAGGGCTTTTGCATGCCAAAATCATCTGTGATTTATTGCCTCATGGGCTCATCTGGATTTAGTTTTGGAGTCTGGCACCAATTCCTCGATTGCTTTGGTCAGTTCATTGCATTTCTCCGGTCTGAGGTTCCTCATCTGCAAAGCTGGAGCAATAATAAACACACCCAAAGTCCTGAGAGTGACTTACTGGAGCCCCTGGGAAAACAGCAGAGACTTTAACCATGGTCTGAGGGAGCAATGGTGTTACCTTGCAGAATCTTGCCAAGTTCCCATCCCTTCCTCTCCAAGTTCTGGAATGTAAGGGAGTGTGGGCTCTGACACACTGAGGTGGGAACAATTTGCAAGTTCTTACTGTTTTTGCCTTTCTCACAGAAAAGGGAATTCTACCATGTCACCACCTGTCTGTGATGTCCCATTGAATAGTGCACCTGGCTTCACGTAATTACTTTCTACTTGCTGGCAATATTTGCAGTGCCTGGGATTGAGTGGAGATGAGTCATAATAGTAAGAATAACTATTATTTTCCTACTATTTTAAGAAAGTTTCATAGGTGACTATAAGCTGGCCTGTAATGTAAAATAAATGCTGTTTACTTTTTCTTTATTTGATGTTCACTACAAGTAAATGGAGAAAAGGTGAAGAAGAAGCATGAACAGGGACTGACCTTCTTCTATGGCTTACCAATAACCAAAAAAAAATATTTCTCCAGAAGAAAGCCAACTGATACTAATTTGCTTTCTAAGAAAGATTTTCAGGCACTGAATAAGGCAGGACATGACTCTCCTTGCAGGAGAGAATTTATTAATATGTGTTTGGCCAGAGCAGGAGCAGGCTTACACTTTTTACTAGATGTCCTTCTGGGTTTTCTGGCTTTGGACTCTCCCAGCCTCAACAATTCTGTGAGGATATGAAGATTGTGGCAGAAATGAGAGTAGATTTCTTGAATCAGCTCAGAAAAGGCACTAGCATTTGTCCCCCAGTGTCATCCCCATTTTAATATTTTTTAAGATTTTTTCAATATTTTTAATAGTGAGTAAAAAACAGCACATGGAAGATTTTTCCACTGGCTTAGAAAACAGAAGACTGTGATGGAAACCTTATCATGAAAAAAAACCAACAGTGCAGGCCCCAGAACTGTAAAACAGTGACACGAGCTTACAGATAGCATAGCCTAAGTACAGATGGCTGATAGAAATGTACCCACAAAACAGTGTTTATCCTTGAGTAATGTTTCCTGTGATCACACTTTTAAGTATAAATATTATTTTGTATGCTGATAGTGGGCAGAAGGAAAAAAAATCTTTTATTCTGAAAGATAAGAAAACAAGCAAGTATAACTGGAGAAACTTTTGTCCTAGATTCAAAAAAATGTAGCAGATGCTTTCTCTCAGTTGCTCTTTATCAGGGAGAATATTACATACAGATGTATTTTGGAAAGTTTATTTTTCTTTCAATTAAAAAAAAGATTAATGGGATGGGGAGCACCTCTTTCAAAGCTTGACATGCCAGTATTTTAGTAGCCATGGGGGAATTTTAACATATAAATTCTTTTCTAGGAAAAAAAAAGCAACAACTCAACTTATATTCTTTGTCTGAAAATGTGCAGAAAAATTCAGAAGTTATTTTCATAACTTATAACATAGTGAGAATTTTTGTTGACAGCACATGCCTGATTTCCAGTCTGCTTGCTTCAAAGTGGGTTCTTCCTGCTGGTGCAAGATGCCATTGTTCTCTCTGATGTCTTCCTCTAAGGTTAAGATGGTTTCCATGATCGGTTTCCCCAGCCCTGTCCTCCCTGTCCATTACAGAACATTGCCTGGATGGCATTTGATGTTCCTGAACATTTGTCCATGACTTTGGTAGCAGAAGGTCAGCAGAAGGTGCCTGCAAGTAGTGCATTCACTGCAGTCCTGCTGCCAGTGTGGAAGCAAGGAACAGGGCTCCTCAAGAGGAGCAGGGAAAGGATCAGGTATGCCCTGGATGGCTGCACAGCACCCACATGAGGTGCCAGAACTTCTGCAAAGCACCACGTGTGTTGTTCCCTCCTTATCTCAGTCAGATTGGCCCAGTCCTGCCTGGGCATGTCAGATTTGCTGTACACATGCAGTGGATGTGTGCACATTTATTTCTGGCATGTCTCAGGTTCCTGAGGTGCCAAGGCAATGAATCTCAATTTAAAGTGACTGAACAGCAGGCACATTAACAGGTATGTCAAAACACTGGAGGAAATGCCTGCCAGAGGCAGATGTAGGTTGTCCTCAACTTCTCATCTGCGACACATCACTCCTTCACTGCAGAGTCATCACTCAGGTGAGTCCTGTGCTTCTTGTGCCCTCTGTGGTGGTAGCACAGATCTGTCGAGGGCACACTTTGTTTCACGTGCTGTTGCACATTTCTAACACACAGATATTTGGTGGCTGGTTCTATTAATGCTTAAAAAGCACAGATTTATATCAACTTTTATTTAGAGATGGTCTCCAGAGCCACAGAAAATAATTGACCCTTTTTTTGGACTTTCTGCATGAATGAAAGGAACTGAATTTGCAATTATAACAAGAAAATGACAATTTTCTAGTACAACATAAAAAAAAATTCTTTCCCTTTGAAAACCATTTTAGAATGCACACTTCCTACCCAGCGTGTCCTCTTGGCCTCCTTCATGTGTGAAAACATCTGAGTATAATAAATTAGTGTTCTTCTTTAGGGAGTAGCTGTACCATTTCGAAGAAATAAATTATTTTAAACATGCTCCAAAGACAGAAATATCATTGTTAAACATGCATTCTGTAGGACTTTAAAGAACAAATATATGCTAAAATTTTGTTTCTATTTGCCTGAAATAAGGTGTTTTTTTTTTAACGAAAAATAATCTAGTATTTTAATATGAGAAGCTAGTGTTCACTATTCCTTCTCAGTATGCCTTTCTCACTTCAAGGAGGTAAAACTGAATGTACTTATGACTAGTTCACCTCCCCCTTTATCCCCCAACACATTCACAATACAATTCATTCAGTGAAAAGCCTTGAACTTACTTTATTTTTTTTTTTTTNGAAAGCAGAGAAAGCAAAGCATTGAATTCTCATCTCTCATTGCACACTAGGAGGTAAATCCTGCCTCAGTGCTGGCCAGCCTGCCCTGAACTTTGGTAGATAATTCTGGTGGTGGCACTCTGCACAGCCTCATTTCCCTGCGCAGAAAAATAAAGCCGCTGCTTTTTATGCAGTTTGGCAAACTTTATTGAGAGGGCACCAGGGGAGAACAAACCACAGTTTTTATTAGCTCCCACCTTACAGAAGCCCAGGCCCATTCAGAGCTCTGCTAAGTCAACTAGAGGTCTTTTGATACCAAAGAGCTTTCAATCTAAGTGCCTGGAGAGAAATTATACATTGAATAAGGAAGAAATGGGGAGAGAGGATGAAAATAATTACTCCGTAAAAATGTGCTGCTTGTTCTATGACATTTTTAAGTGACTTTCTTCAGAGGGAGAAGTGAGCAGCTTGATTTGTGGTCACTGTTTTGGTCACCCTAGGCTCTTGAACAGAGAAACTGCAGGAACTAACTTTCAGGGAACTGTGAATGTTATAATTTTATTAATTGCTTTTACATGGGTTTCTTTTATATGTCTGTAAGCAAATGCAATTGAAACTTGTGGTTTCTGTGGCATTCCTGAAAACAAATATTACTAACACTGATGATAAAACCTTAACAGAATATAGTGGGGAGGAGTAGCAGTTGTACAAACAATAACTCTTTTAGACTGATTTACACATTTCTGAAAATGTGTAAAAAATTATTATTATTAGAAGTATACTTTGAATGAAAGGCTAGTGTTTATTGGATGGATATTACACCCTTTAAAATATATACTATAAATGTTTTGATGTTGTGGAGAAAGTTAATAGACAGGAAATCACAGAGTTCTGTAGAACTTAAAATGCTGCTATAAAAATCTACACAGGAACATGTTTCCCACTGACTTTCATCTGTGGTCACAGGCAGAAGATTTCTCAAAATACAACAAAGCCAGTAATGAAACAGGAATTGCTAGAGAATGCTGTGCCTAAAAAATATATGTTATGGTCATTAAAGATATCTCATATTTATCATATATGGACATCTTATGAAGACATATTTGAATTGCTTTGTCTCTCATACTCTCTCAGCTGTTTTCTCTGATTTTATGAGCCTGTCTCTGCTTTTTCACCCTCAGAAAACAATTAAGGAAAACATCATTCTTTTCTGATCTGTTCTCTAGTGAGAATTGTGGGTTAGTGAGTAGATGCATGTTTCAGAAACAAAGCAGAAGATTGCCTAACAACAGCATGCTTTCTTTAGAAAAATCGGTGCTTCCTGATTTGTCTGCATCAGACATCAGAAATGTTGCAAAATAAGCCTTTTTGTCCTGATTCCACAGTATTTCTGCTTTCTAACTACTGCACCATGGTCCCTTCCCCAAACACGATGTGGACAATACACATTACAGAGATTTATATTAATGCATGAATATCATTGATAGTTGAAAAAAAAACCCTTCTGCACAGAGAATTAAAAGCAAGTCTGAATAAATATTCAGACAAGACTTGAGATATTGATGGAAGGCTAGAAGTGTCACTGACTTGAAACTCAGTAGGCATATGAATAAATTGTAACACGCAGAGACAGAAGAAATTACAGAAGACTTCCTCATGAACAGGGACTGTCTTGTTTGTATAGCAGTCAGAATAGATGAATATCACTTTTACTGGGAATTTTAAGTGCTGCAGAGATGTTGGGAAGAATAATAGAAAGAATAACAAGAAGTATAATGTGGGCATACTAAATCCAACAGTACCATGCAGTGATATTCAGCAGTGTTCATTCTTTCAAATGACAGTGCTTAGTAAATAGGGAAGCAAACTCTTCTTTTCTACTGCAAACAGGAGAAATAAACTCTCCAAATAGCTGAGAATAAGAATGTTATTATATCTTAGGATATTTTGGATATTCAACAATGAAAGCATCTCTGATATACAGAGAGTAGTTATTCAGTGAAAGAGGGAGTATTTGAACAGCAGATTGCCTTTTGCTATCCAGTGAGGTAACTGCTGTCAGTGGGACTTGCCAGGCATTGCGGTTCTCTCTCTGCAGCCCCCTGCCTTGTTGGAGGGCAGACACACAGCCAGTGTACCCCAAACCTTGGTCTGGCCATCTTAAGCTGACAACATAAACACAGCATGGCCAGAGAGATTAATTAACTATATCTGCAAAAAGGAACCCCTGTGCATTTCTTCATGTGGGCTCCCCCTGCACAAACAGCCCTGTGTCCATGTGTGCATCCTTCAGAGTGTATGGATTCCTGTATTTAGCCCCAGTGAAGACTTCACTATTGACTTCACTATTTTTCATTAAGATTAACAAAACAAGTCAGAAGCGCTGTTTTACACTATTGTTAGATGTTCCTTATTCTGCTTTTCAGAGAGGAATTTTACTTGTATTCTTCTGAGAGGTAACCACCCTGCCTCTTCCCATTCTGCTGCTTCTCTATTCCTTCTCCTCTGCCTCTTTGGCATCAAGAGATGAACCATTTTCTAGGATTAAACCTAACTGAGCTAAAAAAAAAAGAAAGAAAAAAAGAAGAGAAGGGGTGGGATCATTTTCTGCTGACTGTGCTTCATGGATCAGCTCACCGTGTGGCCAGCTGGGAGGAGAGGTGGTGTGAGGGAAGGGCAGGCACACAGCCAAGGGCCTTGGTTTGGAGGGAATGCTGGTTTCCTCCTGCAACCTGTCAACTCATCTGTAACGTGAAACCTCACCTTGGCTTCCTTGGCTTGAGTGAAGCCACTCAGCAAATTTTGCAGCAGGGTGATGTGAGGAGGCAGAACTCAACTTTCAGAAACAAAGGGATTCACCTTTGAGGAAATTTCAAATACCTGCTGTTTGGCACAGAAGAAATACAAACTCCTGTAGTTTTGAATTTTTCCATGACCAAGGTTTAGTGAGCTGTTTTTATCTCAAGGGTTTTTTGTAATGTAGAAAAGAAGCATTGTGCACTAAGGCAGCTTTAGTGTTGTCTTTCTTCCATTAAATGATATCATTGTTTCAAAAAAAGTAGATCTCTAAAGTTCATAAATTCTATAAATCAAATTTTAAAAGCCACACAACTATTGCAGCATTTTCTAGAAATTTCAAAGCAGTAAAAAGAGAACAATACTTGATATTCTACATTGACACATGAACCAGTGTAAAGAGTTATCACTACTTGGATAACAGTGACTAGATATGCTCTTATTCTGTATTTGTCCATATTCCTTAGCTTCCTTTTCGGAACTGCAACTAGTTAAGATGTACAAGAGATTTTGTCATTCAGAAGGAAGCTTGCTCTGCATGGGAGAAAATGCAGGTAACTTCTAGTACATATCAATGCCAAAAAAAAAAAAA
>VXBR01001466.1:1324990-1339102 GCA_013400215.1 Cisticola juncidis
AAAAAAAAAAGGCTCTTTCTGCACTAT
The DNA here is from genome assembly GCA_013400215.1 of Cisticola juncidis. Taxonomy (NCBI): domain Eukaryota; kingdom Metazoa; phylum Chordata; class Aves; order Passeriformes; family Cisticolidae; genus Cisticola; species Cisticola juncidis. The sequence goes on from VXBR01001466.1 coordinate 1,325,018, forward strand.
TCCCAAGGTTACTATTGATGCCTTGAAATGTGATGAAGCAATAAGGCAAACTGTACCTTTAAATGAAGGTTGAAAGGAGTCAAAACATCTCCTTCTGTTGGAGCAGGAATATAACTGAGCAGTGTGGGATGTAGATATACTACCTTTAAGAATAATTTCTGTTACTTTATTCCGTGTGAAACTTTTAGAACAGGAAATCACCATCTTGCCCCAATCTTTATGTTTTGATCTCGTTAAGAACTTTAGAATAAAATCTGAACTAAATCTTTAAGTGTTTCCAAACTCAACAATCCAAAATATGGGTTTGCAGTCCAGTTTTCTAGTATGATTACTTAGATTCAAGCCATCTATTAAATAACATTTCAAACAGATCAGCATGAGCTTAATTTAATGAGCTTAAATAAACCCTTAATCCTGTGCTTAGATTCAATTTTTTTAGTTTATACTTGGTGTTATATTGGTATTATTATTTTTGAGTTTATACTTTTGCCTCTTTCCCCTCCCTGTTTATCACAAAGGACAAAATAATTTCATTTTTGCAAATTAGGGTTCATGCATTGCTAATTCCCTTGTGCCTGCAACACACAGTATTTCAAAGCAGTTTCCTACCTGTATCTTAAGCAGAAATGGAAGTAATCATAGCTTATAGTTTTAAAGAAAATGGAGTGCACTTAACATAATATGTTAACAACAGACTAATTTTTTTTTTTTTCAAGAAATCATTGCACAGCCCCAGGAAGAACATTTCTTGAACTCTGGATGAATGACACTAGACAAAAAAAAACAAACAAAAAACCAAAAAAACAAAAAAACAAAAAACAAAAAAAACCCACAACCTTCTAAAAGTTATTATATTTTGGTATAATGAAAAATAATATGCTTATGCGGTTACTGGATATAATTCTATTGTGCAGGATCATGGCAGAATGAAAAAACCCTCAGCTCCACCTGAATTTAAACACTGCCAAATAGTCCATCACAACTAATTTATCCTGTGCTTCACTCACAACCAGTTAGCATCTCCTTTGTGCCTCATCACAGCACATGCCTCATTTGTATTTCCATCCACTTCACTGAGAAAGGCACGTCTCACAGTTTGAGAAACAACACTATGAAATAAGTGCACTCTTTAAATACACTTAGCTTAACTGTTTCCATTCTTCTTGGCCATATCAGAGTTCTCTGGCTTAGATTAATTTCCCCCATTACATACAGTATCTTGTAATCAAGTGCTTTAACTTTTTGGCCTGAGAGTGAAATAAGAAAATGACCTATATCCCTATTCCAAATGTGTGGGTGGTGTAGGAAAAAATACCTTTATTTTCACTGGGACATGGTTTGCTTGCCCCAGACCCTTTCTAATCAGCTTGTAAATGACAGATCTGCACATGCAGCTGCAGTACGTTCACTAAGCAAAGGCATGTTAGAGGCTGGTCTGGTGAGAGATATAATGATCTGAGAGAGTGGTCTAAAAGTGGTCTGAGCAGAACGGTTCTACTTCCTTACTTTGCAGTAATCTTCCTCTGTAAGGGAGAACCATTTTGCTTTGGTAACCCTGCAAAACTGTGCAGAAACTGAATCAAAAAAAAAAAAAAAAAAAGGACTCGGCTGTTGAGGGTCAGTATTAAAAGAAAATCTTAGCCAAAGAAATCTGGTGTTTGCCCTGTGGCCCACAAAAGCAGATAGGCTCCTTGCAGGAGACACTGAAGCCAATGTCCTGGTGTGGAATGCTATGGGGGAATCTGTCTCCAGCTATTGGTCACAGAGGGAGACTCAGAAAACTCCCTTTGCCATCCTTTGGAAGATGCCCTTGCATTAATACCTTGCAGTAAGGCAAGTTTGGTTGCTTTTACGCTCATCTGAGTGGTTGCTGAGCCATGCAGTAGTGTGCTGGTTTCCTGTAGTGTTTGTGAGTATGCTGTGTGAACTGGGAAAAATGGCAGGGGGCCAGCTCCTCTAAAAAGATGCTTGCTATCTGTAGTAACTTCCTTTTATAAAGGAGTGGAAGTTCTGATGGGAAATCAGTCTTTGCTCAAAATACTTTATGTAGCTCATATAAAAGAGCCCTTAGGACACCTCACCTTGGCTTTAATGGAGATGGGAGATGAGATTTTTTTTTTCTTCCAAGCAAGTTTTTCTAATTATTCAACTAGGGTGTTCTGCTTCAACTTGTGCTCTTTACTCCTGCCCTAATTACTTCAGAATTATTTTCTGTGCAGTGTAGGATCTTAAAAATATTTTTATATTCTGGTATCAAGCCAGAGTATACTCTGGTAGCTTTCACAGTCACCTGGAATATGGAAGATGTTCATTCTCAAATGCTAAGAAGAGACTTTCGCCTGGATTTTTCAAATCCATGGAAAGTGACCTGACCACTAGATTAGTATGTAAACATATGAAGAAGCTGTTGTGAACTGTTTCTTTCTCTGTCCTGGTTTAAAAAGAAAGTGTCATCACAGTAACATTTGCTTGGGTTCCTGTTCCTAAAGATTTACATTTAATGTGTATTGACAGTGTGTTCTGATTGTGAAAAGAATTTCAACAACTGCATGAAAAATGATTCTGCTTTGCCAGTTATTGAAATCAAGAATTTATCAAAGAAATGTGCAGATCTGGGATGACTGGATTAAAACCATAATGAATTTCTGGAAAACATCCTCGTATAATGCATTTTGGAAGGCTAAAGGAAAATGAAGATTGTCTAGAGACTTCCAATTCTCACTAAGTAACCAAATCAAATCACATAAGAATTCCTCCTTAACACCCATAATGAATTGTTACAAATTAGAGGTCATTTCACCTTGGAGATTGGCTGTGATTAAAAAAAAATAAAACACTACACTTAACCAATTATTCAGCTAGGGATTGTAGCTAAATATCCATGGATATTTGTGCAATTTGGCTTATGCATTATTCAATGTGTATTGCTTAGGGATTTGACTAGAAGAAAACTAGAAATAAGGGTAGGTTGTGGACAAAAATTCTAGGTTATTAACTGGATAATTATTAAGTGGCTAAATAATAATATTGATTTTAGATTAAAAGGGAAAGAAAAAATAAAATCTACCCAACAGCCACTCTTGGTCTCACTGGAATACAGTGTCTCTGAGAGCTAAGGTTACCATATGTCTAAGCCTCCCTTGACACGTCCCTTTTTTAACACAAAAACCCTCCCTAATCTGGGAAGAAAAATAAGATTGTGTAATTTCTAGATGAACAGAACACAACATAAATGCTGGAACTTATTTCCTGGACATGAGCACATACACATGCAAATGTTACAGCAACTTAGCTGTTGTATTTGCAATTAGGATTCAATGGTCTACTGAGGCACACTCTTGCCACTTTGTCCCTTGCTTTTAGAAGTGGCAGTAACATTGACTAAAGTGCCACTTCTTCCTTCATCTTGCCAAGAACTCTGAGAAGCATAAGTGGAATCTTGTAGGAGAATGGATTGCAAGCCCCCTTGCCCCTGATGAGTTACAGCTGTACTAATTACCAAAGAGGAGGAATAGCCTTGCCCTTAATCCACACTCTATGTCCAGTGAGGATGGGTGATATAAAAGAGTGGGTTAGCTGGTCAAGAAAAAGACAGAGAGAAGGAGAGGCATGGAAAAAGGTAGAGAGGTGTGTTTTTTTGTTTGTTTTTGTTGTTGTTGTTGTTGTTTTGTTTTGTTTTGTTTTGTTTTTTGTCCCTGGTGTGAGGAGTCAGGGGCTGTGGTCAGAGTGAGTAGTTGGAGCCTGCTGACAGTGCCTGCAACTGCACAGGATCTTGTTCTCTGTTTTTAATCCAATCCACAGTGCCTTTGGATACTCAACTTTTTCAGTTTAATGACAAAAGTTTGAAACCCCAGAAACAGATAGGAAGAGCCTGAAGAAATGGGATCAGAGAATCACAGACATCTCTACACACACACACAATCTGTTGCTTGCTGCTTTTTTAAAAGGGGAGCCTTGGTGATAGGCAAACTGTATCCTGTGGGATCTTTTGTCTAGATGTAGACTTCCACATTTTAAAAGAAGAATGGAGCATACAGTTAGAGCCATCTTGTTAGAGATGTGGAGAAATCACAGATACAGATATCTGCCTGGCCTGTGTTTGTATGTCCATTGGAAAAAGGACCACAACTCTCTTCAGGCAAGACACCTCTCCTCATAACTGTGAACCAGCTGCAACACCATTGGTAAGAATAAAATTAAGGAAAAATTCTACCTGCCGGAGGGTAAAAAAAGAAAGTAAGGTAAATTCAATATATAAGAATTCAAATGCATTCTGAAAAGAAAACAGGAAAAAATAATCACAAAAGGAAGGCTAAACTGCTAAAGTGGCTCTTCAGAACCCATCTACAAATCACCCCTGAGCAAGCAGGGGCAGCCTCAGTCAGTTTGTCGGGGGACTGGATGTTACAGTGACCGTCTGGATACTGCTGAAATGGAGGAGTCTTCAACTCAGAGCAGCAGACATATGCTTATGGTATGAAGGCACATATGGACAGTCTCCTGAAAGAAACTGAAGCATTTCTTAGCAGACAGGATCCCTGATGCATCCAGTCTGGCATCTTGCCTCTGGCAATAAATCATACTCAGCATTTCAGAAACGTCTTCCAAAATCCTATAGTGTATCTGCCCATTTATGTAATGTGAAATATAAGTAAGCAAGAGGAAAATTCTTTTGTGGTCTTTTTGTCAATCATTCACTGTGGATCATTAGATTTATTATTTCTCCTACTTTAGCATGAATAATCACTAATATTGTTATTGGCGATAAAATTAGTCTGCAGTTGAAAAAATCAAGTTGTTGCAGTTAAGGCTGACCAAGTGGTACCTACAGTCCAATATTTTTATTGACTCTGTTTGTATCTTATATAAAAGAAACATGTCTGTGTAATTTAAAGAAAAAAAAATGATAGCTAGGGAAAAGTCACTTAAAGAATTGCTTTCATCTCAGGTTATAGTTTAGTTAATGTGAGCCCAAATGTTGTATGCAGCAGATCCACAGGCAAAAAAGAAACATTTGATCAAACATCACTTCTTTTCATCTGTATAATGATGCAGGTAAAAAAGAAAGTGCTGGATCAACTTTTTACATCACTCATAATTATCATACATTAATCCTTTTGAGTTAAGACTTTTAGCTGATCCATTATTATACACATCACAAAGCAAAAAAACTATAGGAAAGGTAACAAGCTCCAAGGCCAAAATAAAGCTCAAAATTGTTCTGGAAGAGGCTCTTTGTAACTCTCACACAAACAAAAATTCCTGCTGTAAATGGATACGTTATCTGTAAATAAAATATACAACAATTGCCACTCTGTAATGACAAAGTTCCTCTTTTGTGTTGCTGTTCCTGAGAGAAAATTGCTGATTTGTTTTCCTTACATCTGATGGAAAAGCCAGACACTACTCTTTCTAATTTAGTTATATTTCCAGTGGCAAAAGAGTCCATTCACTAGTTCTATTGCACCAGTATGCTACATGCATAATATCCATATCACAGACACAGTAATCCATGTAGTAAACCAAGTGAATGCATCCAAAGTGTCTTCAGTGCCTCCAGAAAGCCATGGAACTACTGAAAAGACATTGTATTGTGGAAAACACCATATAATGCACAGTACTGTATTATTTTGTGCAGTTAAGGTGGGTAACTAGCAATTCCCTAGTCAAATAGCAAATTCAAGTTTTCAAGAAAAATATAACCTCAGGAATTTCATGTCAGCCAACAATAAGAACTTTTGTTTTGGCCCTTTTTCTTGTCCCACTCCTACGTAGTGTAGGTTGGTTTTAAATGAAAATGAAAGATGCTTCAAAACTTGTACTTGTTAAATTGTGTATTGAAAATAAGGGTGTCAGCATTTTCTAACTAAAAGTGCTTGTTAGCCTGTCAAGTTTCAACACACTTAATGACCTTATTTTCTTTTTCTCTTACTGCTAAAATTACCTATTTATTTGTCTTTCAAATGTAATCCCAACCAAAATTTTATTTTCAATTATACTTTTTGTTTAGTCACAGAATTGCCTAACTATGCAAATGAAACACCATGCTTCAGTCAGGTTTTCCCACATGTGAATCAGGAAGTTTCTTGCAACAAAAATTACATATTTGTACTTTAAGGTGAGTGTATTTTGTCTTAATTGTTACTGACCATCTGGAAAAATCCTTAATTATAGAATATTGGAATTTGTGTGAGTGAAGTTGAGGAAAAGGATATTACTGCATCAGATCAGACACAAGTCTTTATAGCATTCTATCCATTTAGGGGTAGAGGAATCAAATCCTTTCACAGATGAATCCCATTTTGAACTTTTTGTAAAGAGATATCTTCTGTCTTTAGACATAATTTTATAAACCTTGTTTGGTACACCTCTGTTCCAAATATTTTATGCTGGCAAGGTGGCAGAAAGATGTGACAGGTGATGATATGAGCAAGAAAAGCAAAAATTTGTAAAAATCCAAATTGCTTTTATATATTTAAAGTGATTTGGAATATGGATCTGAACTCACTTCTCATGCATATTTTGTGATCATAGAATAATTAAGAAACTCTGAACAAATAGTAATTGTTTGTATATCAGGGACTTATTAATATTTCTGCTTTGATAACCGGGATGAAATAAAATTCCTTGTCCATGGATTTAATCAATTTGTGCGACTTGATTCCTCAGACTCCAGAATATCCACTCTGTCTGTTGACCAGACATTTTGTAGTCTGTTTTCTGTTCCAGCTCTACAGCAACAGGTATGGCCTATTTATGGCAGGACATGAGGGAATATGAAGTTTGACAACAAACTTCTAGAAGACTAAAAGGTAAAGGAGAGGACACAGAAACTGAAAATGATTGTGTTGATTTAATATTGAAGAGCAACATGCAGTCAGAACATGTTGTTCAAATACAGCATTTGGGTGAGGCATTTAACATTCTTTGCAAAGGGTCTGGGGAGGAGAAACCTTTTTCAGAATAAAAGTATGACAGTTAACTATTCTCTCTGCTAGACTTCTTTTGCTTTTAAAAAATACTTGTATCCTGGAAATTTTAGTTTGGGAAGATTTTCCATATGATTCATAGGAGCTGAAGAACTCAGTACAAGTTGTGGTGAGTTGGATTCTTCAACCTGTCAATGCCACCACCTGTGACCATGCAGCACTGCCTTAGTTGTCAGTGCAGTGGACTATGATATTTTGTTGCATTCATAATTTCATAACTTGAAATGTGCAATTTCAAGTACTTCATGCATCCAGCAAATTGCTCTGCACAGCACAGATCTGGCATGTGGCCTGATCACTTATATTGTGAGATATAAGAGAGATATAAGAGATATAAGATTGCCTAGCAAGGTAAGTAAAAAATGAACAGTTTGGGGAAAGTGTAGTGCCACTTCACTGCCCTGATCATAACAGAAAAAAGGTTTGCAATCTACTACCCCCTTTTTTCCTGTCTCTGAACCCATGTCTCTATGCTCAGCAGTCCCCAAAGTTCACTGAAGCAGTGGCGCTTGTGCTGATTTCATTTGATTCCTTCTGCAAGATTACCTTAGAACATCTGGCAAAAATTAGACAAGCAGATTAGTTACAGTTGTGTTTTCAGTTAATTATTTTAAGCCTCCACTCTCACTTGTCTATTGCAGAGGAAAGGCATGAATTTCTGACAGGAATAGAGGTTCTAGCTAGTGACTGTACAGCCAGTGTCAAACCTAATAAGAATTCAAGGACTCCAGGTCCATAATTTGGGATGATGGTAGCACTGCTGCTGCATCTCAGCTGAGAACACTGCTTGTCCAATAAAGAGAATCTCTCTAATCCAAAGAATTGCATCACACAATTGCAGTTTTAATGGAAATTAAATCAGCCTGACCACAACTACATTTCCTCTGTATTATGCTATGCAAAATTATTTGGTGGTCTATAAAGACAGCATTGGGCTGCTTAAAATGCTCAGGCATGAATTGCTTCCTGTTTTTTTAACTCATCAGTGCTGTAATTTTTCCTCTTACTATGAGACAGCTGCTAGCTACAGCAGGCTGCTTTAGCAGAGCAAATAGGAAAGTAAACATGCTGTTGTCTTTGACACCTCACAGCCGTCAGGCTGTGCCCAGTTGGGATGGGCAGACATTACTGTCAGTGTCTAATGGACAATAAGAGCCATGACACAAAATCCGTGGCTAGAGCTGCCACCTGCATGGGCCTTTCACACTTCTGAGACTGTGCTACACCTGGCGTCTTGTAAGGACAGGACATCATTGATTTTTGCAGTTAATAAAAATTGATATCAAAAGTGACAAGAAAAGTTTTAAACATCCATCCCAGTCAGGTGTTCTGAATGAGGATGCAACGCTGATGATCAGTGAAAGTGTTACCTCCAGCAAAGCCTTTTGTCATTCCCTTTGTTGCAGACCTCAAGGAAGGAGCTGTCAGGAGTTCCTGGTGCACACAGAGGGCAGCCTGTCTTTCAGGAGAGACTGTTCCCTCAGAGTACTCTGGGTAGCACTTTCTGCCCCAATAACTTCTAGGTTTCACTTAATTCTGTCATCCTTGTCACTTGGGACTGTAGCTGACTGCAGTCAGACTTCCTTTCTGACATTCAACTGCTAGGCTAAATGTATGCACTTGTATCTATATTTTCCCACACACATATATATATAACACTTATGTTCAATAGCCCTATATTTAAGGTGTAGTTTCTGAGGATATGTACACAAAACATGAGGATATATTAGGTCTCACAGTTGCTTTCCTCAATTTTCACTTAATAAAGAAAACTTTGTTTATGCTTTCAGCTATAAACTGTCTGTTGCCAAAATTGCAACATCCTGACTGTTTGCAGAGAGCCTGAAATCAGAAGTGAGTTCTGCTCAACTCCTCCAGTTGTCCTTCACCCCTGAACATACCCTGGGAAAGAGAAAAGTGTAGCCATAAAATAAGAAAAAAAATCATTATTTTCTTTGTATCCAAGCTGAAGTGAAAAAAAAAAAAAANCCTGACTCTGGAATGCTAAGTACTAAGGCTGGAAAGGATGAGTTGACATGGTTTGAAGCTGGAGTTTCAGTTTCAAAACATTGGCAACTGAGTGCTTAAATGAGGATGATCAAAAACTGTGAGGAAAGGGCCAGTTCCCTTTGGGAAGAAATTAGAGCAGCTTCTAGGCCTGCAGTATTACCTGGCTTTCAAAGCACAAAATTTGACATGTAGTCATGACATGTAAACGTGAGTGGGAATCCAGTAAAAAACAAAGGTAAGAGTTCTAAAATCCTCCATATATCTTCCTGTTCCTAGGAAATCCATTTACAAAAATATTACAATGCCAAGCACACATTTCTGTTCACTCTTTCCATTTAAGTAAAACAAATAAGGCACATAATAGATGCTGAGCTTTCACCCGATTTTTTTTCCACTTCAACCTTTTTATACTTGCATGTATAATTTCTCTATACAGTGGCTGTACAATTATATAGCATACATGTATAGATGTATGACTAGATGAGAGTTGACTTAAACATGCTTAGGCTATTTGCTGCTGCATTTTCCTGCTTCACTTCAGAATGATTAGCTGCATTTCAGAATATCCTGTAATGCATACTGGCAAAGCGTGAAAGCATTGCGCTATAAGATAATTATAATCATTACTACTTCCCAGTTCCCTTAGATGGCTAATATTTTTTCTGATTTTAGAAAATATTCTGATTCATGAGGAGACCCCTTAGCACTCTTGGGGGTCAAATAGAAATGAATACAGCCATTTAATTAACTACTTCTTTTTCACAAAGAACAAAGCTTTTATATTTTCTGTGTTGCAGTGGACTTTAGTTCTCTTAAAACGTGTCATGCCGTTTAATCAGATACTGGTTGGAAGGCATCCCAGCTACAGCTATCAGGAACATTTTGAAACTGGACTACTTTGCAGCTGCACACTGTGGACTACTGAAGGAACGATCTCCATTACGAGAACTTCGTTGGAATTTTTACATCTGTTTGATGACTTCTGTTCCTGTGCCAGAGCTGATCATGATGTTGCCATCTGAAGGTCATGTGGCTGTGTTTGAATTAAATAAACAGCATATTTTTTGCTTTAACATAAGCATCTCGTCCACACCAAGATGAATGTTGTAGTGTCTGTCCTGGGTGTGCTATGGCTCAGCTGATCCGCCTCCATTCTTGGACAGGAAATGAGAACAAGGAGAGAGAAAGTAACAAACATTTATTCACCTCCCTGCAGGCTTGTTGACTCAAAATAAATAGCATTTGATCTTTCTCTGAGACAACATGGAAATTAAAACACGTGATGATCTTTCTTGTGCCTTTCCCTTGAGATGCTCACAACCACTTCTCACAGCCCACTTTGACTCCCTTTCCTCTCCATAAAAAGCCAGTCATAAAAGCCATAAACCTTTCATCTCAGCTCATAGGGTAGTTAATCTAAACATTTAGCTAATTAAGGCCCTTTTCCCCCATTTTTTCCTCTTTTTCTTGGGACAGTGGACAGTTGATAAGCCTTTTACAGGAGAGAGCACAAATGTCTGGGGGAGATGACTTCTGTGCTCTGAGCATGTGCAAAGTCACAGACAGGGATGGAGCAGCCTCCCTCCCTCTCCGCCTGCTCATTGCTCTGCCTGCCCAGGGCACTCAGCATCACATCAGCTGTGCAAGGCAGCAAGGAATGCAGCTCATGCACAGAAGGCAGCTCTGCTTGCACTAGTGTGGAAGCAAAACATTGAATTTTGGGGCAACTTCAGACCCACAGATAGGGAATTGATTGCATGCAAAATATGCAGCCTTTTTGTGATTGTACAGTGATATTTTTTCCTGAATCCTGCCTAGATGAGATTTACATCAGGTCTTGAATAGAGACTGGTAATTAAAGCAGAGCAGTCAGAGAGCAAAGGGAGGATGTATTCCAAGTGACACCGTACTGAAGATGTTACAAACTGAAAAACGTAAACTGCCTAGGAAAAAAAAAAAAATACTAGAAAACTGACAGAGAATAGTCTGAGGGGAAAAAAACATCTTCTTTGGAGAATAAGAGCCAGAATCTTCCAAGATAAAAAAAAGGATAAGATTTTAAGACAAACAGCCCTGCTTCCTTTTCTTTCTGGTTGTTCAGCCTGTTGGATGACATGCTGTCTTCCTCACCTTCCACCATTTCATATGTTGGCTGACTGACTCAGAAATACATGGTGTTGGTTTGGGTTTGTTGTCCTGTTTTCTTTCCAAGCCCTTCATGTAAATCTGGAAATTCCACAGCTACAGGAAGATAAGGTTAACAGAAGAGACAAATTCCTGCCAGTATGAGCTGATGCTTCTTCACAGCAATTCCTGCATTTACTGGGAGTAACAAATCATACTGTACTGGTGTCCTTTCCCCAGTACACACCGCTGGGGCAGCTTGTGTGGCATCTGTAATTCTAATTCAGTGCAGATCCACCACAGGAGAGTTTGACCAATTGTGTATGTATTCGTTCAAAGAATGACACTCCCTTAAACAGTCTATGGGAAATATTTTAATCACCCTATCAACTTAATACCACTGGAAATTCATTTAAAGAAAGGAAATACCATGTACAAAATGTATTGGGTGAAGTTTTCTGGCTTGTGTCTTTCAGGAAGTGAATTCTAGCCTTTAAAGCCTATGACTCCATGAAGATGGAATGATTCTCTTTCATGACAGCACACATTCTTAAAATCATCACAAATGCCTGGCTTTTATATTTACAGTTTCCTGAGAACTTGCTGTTCAGTAGTGGAATCTCTGCAGATAACCTCTAAGTGAACACAACTCAATTTTACTTTAGAGCTTATCAGATAGTTTCTAAAGGAACTTTCTACTTCTCATCATGCATAGCTTCCACTCATGGGATCTCACATGCCTCAAAACAGAGCTTTGGAATTTTTAAAAGAAAGATTAGAAAATCAAACAACAGTTACAACAAATCCCAGCATTTCTTTCTTAATGAAATATTGCCTATAATCCTAAAACTGTGATACTTCCGTCTCCGTAACAGAAAGCTGAACTTCTGGACCCTATTTATTTTTGGAATAAAAGTTCTGACCCTGTGAGTCACTGAAGTTTTCAAGGGACAAAAAGTTTTATCTCACTCTGTGGAAGTTGATAGTAGTTGATGATTTTCAGAAAGTATTTTGCAGTTTGAAATATTGAGTGCATATCTTCAGAAAAAATGATGAGGACAAGATGGTAGAATAGTTTTCTTATATGTTGAGTTTATTTAGAAGTTTAAGTTAATTTTGACTTTGTTCACTTTATCTGTCATATATGTGTTTGATCCCTCAGTTATCCAGTAAATTACAGCATTCTTGCTATCTTCTTTGAACTGATATCCTCTCCAGCCCACTATTAAAAAATTCAAATGAAGTAAGAAATCACTTTTTTCTTGTTTTGCAAAGATGTCGAGGAAACTTTCCTGTCTGACCATATAGGAGCAGCTCTGGCAGTCACAAGTGCACTACCTGAGACAGGACCAAAGGCCCTTCACAGCAGAGAGCCTACAGGGGCCCTGTTGGACTCCCTACCCTCACTAAACTCACACAGTCAGACAAGGTTTCCATACTGGTTTAACCCTCGGTTTCCATAACAGAATCTCAGACATCTCAATACTTAAAATGATTTAATCATCACGAAATAACAGCTCAAGCTGGGTGTAGGAAAGTTTCCTTAACAGAGTCATTTATCATTTATGAGTATTAATCATTATCATTTTCATCAGTAGTTTCTGAATCCTTCAATCCAACAATCTTCTAGGAGTACTCTTTGTTGAGATGGGAGCTCAGGTTGATATGTTTCTTGTTACAGCATGGTCTACTGTGGCAGAAAAGTGGGATGATAACTAATTGTCACTGAGGCACGTGTAATTTCCTCATATATGATCACTGAGTAGAAAAATTAATAAAGTAAGTCATCCTCCAACATAAATTATAGAAGTTTGAAATGGCAGTAGCAACATACTACAGATCTGCTGAGTGCCTGGTCCTTCCATTGTACCTGGCCAGCTGGAGACACTGCAGACATATGAGAGTTACATCATTGGGAACATCTTCAGCCTTTGGGATACACAGACACCTCTGACAAAAAAAAAAACAAACAAAAAACAAAAAAAAAAAAAAAAAAAAAAAAAAAAAAAAAAAAAAAAAAAAAAACAAAAAAAAAACCACCAAAACACAGTCACTGAAGGTCTATTTGAAATTCTGCTATTCATTTTTGTTGTGAATTTCTTCTGTGCTGATGTTAGCTAGATTTTTTTTGTGAAGAAAATAAGCAAATTGGTCATTACCCATTTCACTCTTGTGTAGGATATCACATGTTTCAGAACTTTTGTCCAGGTTATTTTTTATTCCTCTTTTCTACACAAAGGAAAGAATGGGGAATTTCCCACATTATATGAAAAAGTTCAAGACATCCCCTTGGTGGCAGTGGATTTCTCAATCCCCTCCTTCTACCCAGTCACAATAAGAACAAAATGTCAAGATAGATAGCAGAACACGAGTCAGAAAAAGTTCTAGGGAGTCAGAGCAGGCTTTGCTACACTATTCCAAACCATTGGAGAACAAGCTGTATCCCTGCTCCATCTATTCATCTACCTGGAGAATGCATATCTTGTCAAGTCAATTGCATAAAGGTAATCAGCCCTGAAACTAGGCAATAAAATATTTTAAACATTAAGTATATTAATATGGTCAGGGATGGAATCTATTTTGCTGAAGTCCTCTTTTCCTGTCTTTTCATGGTCTATTAACATTCTATGATCTTCCCTTTCAAAATCCTTTAGTTTTCTGGAACAATTCCAGCCTGGGACAATTCTATTTAAAACTAAATTATTTACTGTGAATTTCATAATTTTTATGGCTAAATGGATGCTTGTTGATGAAAACATTGAAATTTCACTCTGGAAGTTCACTCTGAATTCTGGCAAGTACAAGATTTTTGTCTGAGCTCTGACAAGGTTGAACTTGGCAGCCTTGCAGAGCTCCAACTCAACAGGTGAGCATATTCTGGCATATATGGAGGTGGGAGGCTGAATCCTTGCAGGCTAGATTTCTTGTTTTGAATGTGAGAAAAAGGGAAGGGAAGGGAAGG
>VXBR01001467.1:8324-22693 GCA_013400215.1 Cisticola juncidis
CCCCCCTGAGTGTCCGGGAGAAGCCCTAGGTGGCCTCTGAGCCCTCCTCCTCCTCAGCAGACACCCCTGAGTGCTCAGGGGAAGCCCTGAGTGGGCACTGATTCCTCCTTCCTCCTTCTCTTCATCAGCCACCCCTGAGTGGTGCTCAGGGGAGCCCTGGGTGGGCATGGAGCCCTCCTCCCTTCTCCTTCTCCTCAGCAGACACCCCTGGGTGCTCAGGGGAGCCCTGGGTGGGGGCTGATCCCTCCTCCTCCTCACCAGGCACCCCCTGAGTGCTCAGGGGAAGCCCTGGAATGGGCACAGAGCCCTCCTCCCTTCTCCTCCTCCTCAGCAGCCACCCCTGGGTGGGCACGGAGCCCTGGGTGGGCAGGGATTCCCTCCTCCTCCTCTGCAGCCACCCCCTGAGTGCTCAGAGGAAGGCCTGGGTGGGCAGGGATTCCCTCCTCCTCCTCCTCCTCCTCCTCACCAGCCACCCCTGGGTGGGCACTGAGCCCTCCTCCTCCTCAGCAGACACCCCTGGGTGCTCAGGTAAGCCCTGGGTGGGCACTGAGCCCTCCTCCTCCTCACCAGACACCCCTGAGTGCTCAGGGAAGGCCTGGAATGGGCTTTGATCCCTCCTTCTCCTCTGCAGCCCTGATTGCTGCACTCAAATTTCACCCAGGGGTTCCCCTGAGTTCCTGTATAAGAGCCCTGCTCTGAGGTGAGACCAAGTTCACCTCATTTATAAGTGGCTTTGCATTTACACTCAAATCAAGTTTCACCCCTCACCACAGACTTCCCAGCTTTGATATGTGAGGTTTCACTCAAAACCAGTTTTAAATCAGCAGTTTTGTGTTGCCAAAGGAAGATGAGCTGCCTGAAAAGCCAGCAGGACCTTTAGTTATGTTCCCTGGACAGGGAAAGGGGAGGTATCACAGCTCACAGGAGTCCTGGTTTTTAGCATTTCCAGTCTCAGAATAGCTGTTGGTTGTAATTGAAGTCTCAAAACTGCAGAGTTCATCAGAAAATGGTTTAAACTTTCTAGGGAAGTTTGGGTCTGTCCCTTATTTGAAAGGTCCAGCAGAAAGGTTGGGGAAAATTAAACATCCAGATGAACTTCAGCAGCAAAAACCTCACCCTGTGCCCTCAACAGCCCAAAATAACCCAGACAAACAATTGAACTGAGTTCTCCCCATCACCTGGGTGCCACCAAGGCATTTCTCCTCACCTTCTCAAATTCAGGGGGTGGGCTCTTCCCTCTGCACAGGTTTGACAAGGCCCAGACCGCGTTCCGTGTCATTGTCAGCCTGGTGGACGTGGTGAGGAGCCTGGACACAGAATTAGCAGGGATTAGAGGGAACCAAAAGAATTCAAATTAAAATATTTAGTTCTGATTTAGCCTAGAAGACGTTCCCAGGCATCTCCAGAAAAAAGTGACACAAAGTGCTCAGTCTGAGCTCAGAGTCCTGTGGGCTGAGCCCTGACACCAGGAGCACCAAAATCACCCTTTGGGGACAAAAATCTCACTTTTCCAGGGGTGGGATGGAGATTAATTCTTGCCAGAGCTACAGGAGCCCAGCCTGACAGAACCACATCACCACAGCACTGAGGGAGGGGGTGTGAGGGACCTGATCCTACTCCAATCCCAAAAATGCTCAGCCCAAGCAGAGAGCAGGAGCTGAGGGACACCCTGGGAAGGAGCAGCATCCACCTCACCCCAGAGCAGCAGGAAGGAATTTTAGCCACAGATTCCCACTCCTGTGAAGCAGGGGTTTGATCCCAGGGATCCCACAGTGCAAGGGGATCTGTGAGGAATGTTATCCACAGATTCCCACTCCTCTGGAGCAGGGATTTGATTCCCAGGGAATCTGTGAGGAATGTTCCCACTCCTCTGGAGCAAAGGTTTGATTCCCAAGGATCCCACATTTCCAGGGAATTTTTGAGGAATATTCCCACTCCTCTGAATCAGAGGTTTGATCCCAGGGATCCCACATTGCCAGGGAACCTCTGAGGAATTTTATCCACAGATTCCCACTCCTCTGAAGGAGAGGTTTGAACCCAAGGATCCCATACTTCCAGGGGATCTGTGGGGAATCTCCCACTCCTCTGGAGCAGGGATTTGATCCCAGGGGATCCACCACAGGGAACCTCTGAGGAATCTCCCACTCCTTTGAATCAGAGGTTTGATCCCAGGGATCCCACACTGCCAGGAAACCTCTGAGGAATCTCCCACTCCTCTGAAGCAGAGGTTTGATTCCCAGGGATCCCACAGTTCCAGGGAATTTGTGAGCAATGTTCCCACTCCTTTGAAGCAGAGGTTTGATTCCCAAGGATCCCACACTGCCAGGGAACCTCTGAGGAATGTTATCCACAGATTCCCACTCCTCTGGAGAAAAGGTTTGATTCCCAGGGATCCCAACACTGTCAGGGGATCTCTGAGGAATCTCCCACTCCTTGGGACCAGAGTTTTGATTCCAGGGATCCCACACTTCCAGGGAATCTGTGAGGAATGTTATCCACAGATTCCCACTCCTCTGGAGCAGAGGTTTGATTCCAGGGATCCCACACTTCCAGGGAATTTGTGAGGAATGTTCCCACTCCTCTGAATCAGAGGTTTGATCCCAGGGATCCCACACAGGGGATCTCTGAGGAATCTCCCACTCCTTGGGACCAGAGTTTTGATTCCAGGGATCCCACACTGCCAGGGAACCTCTGAGGAATGTTATCCACACATTCCCACTCCTCTGGAGCAGGGGTTTGATTCAAGGGATCCCACACTGCCAGGGAATCTGTGAGGAATGTTACCCCCAGATTCCCACTCCTCTGAATCAGAGTTTTGATTCCAGGGATCCCACACTGGCAGGGAACCTCTGAGCAATGTTATCCCCAGATTCCCACTCCTCTGGAGCAGGAGTTTGATCCCAGGGGATCCCAGCCCAGCCCTGCCCTGGCACAGGAGCTGCCCAAGGTACTCACATCAGCAGGGGAGGGAGGATGGCACAGTTCAGGACATAATCCCTGCACACAGAGCTGTCCCCAGCGATGTTCCCCAGCGCCCACACAGCCTGCAAGGGAACAGAGCAGCCTCAGACTCAGACTAGGACAGGGAGAAACAGCAGAGTGCTGGGAAAGGAATTCCCTGCAATTCCAGGCACCAATCCACTCAAACACTGCATTTTTAACCTTCTGGCTCCATTTAAACACTGCATTTAAACACTGCATTTTTGACATTTTGGCTCCATTTAAACACTGCATTTNCCAGGGAACCTCTGAGGAATCTCCCACTCCTCTGGAACAGGGGTTTGATCCCAGGAATCCCACAGTTTCAGGGAACCTCTGAGCAATGTTACCCCCAGATTCCCACTCCTCTGAATCAGAGTTTTGATTCCAGGGATCCCACACTGGCAGGGAACCTCTGAGCAATGTTATCCCCAGATTCCCACTCCTCTGGAGCAGGAGTTTGATCCCAGGGGATCCCAGCCCAGCCCTGCCCTGGCACAGGAGCTGCCCAAGGTACTCACATCAGCAGGGGAGGGAGGATGGCACAGTTCAGGACATAATCCCTGCACACAGAGCTGTCCCCAGCGATGTTCCCCAGCGCCCACACAGCCTGCAAGGGAACAGAGCAGCCTCAGACTCAGACTGGGACAGGGAGAAACAGCAGAGTGCTGGGAAAGGAATTCCCTGCAATTCCAGGCACCAATCCACTCAAACACTGCATTTTTAACCTTCTGGCTCCATTCAAACACTGCATTTAAACACTGCATTTTTAACCTTCTGGCTCCATTTAAACACTGCATTTAAACACTGCATTTTTGACATTTTGGCTCCATTTAAACACTGCATTTAAACACTGCATTTTTAACATTTTGGCTCCATTTAAACACTGCATTTAAACACTGCATTTTGAACGTTTTGGCTCCATTTAAACACTGCATTTAAACACTGCGTTTTTGACATTTTGGCTCCATTTAAACACTGCATTTAAACACTGCATTTTGAACATTCTGGCTCCATTTAAACACTGCATTTTTAACATTTGGGCTCCACTTAAACACTGCATTTAAACACTGCATTTTTACCATTTTGGCTCCATTTAAACACTGCATTTTTAACATTTGGGCTCCACTTAAACACTGCATTTAAACACTGCATTTTTACCATTTTGGCTCCATTTAAACACTGCATTTTTAACATTTTGGCTCCATTTAAACACTGCATTTTTACCATTTGGGCTCCATTTAAACACTGCATTTTTAACATTTTGGGTCCTCCCCAAAACCCCCAGGTGAGGGGGATCCTTACCTGCTCCTGGACATCCTCAAAGTCAGAATTTAGGAGCTCTATAAATATGGGCACTGCCCCAGCCTCGATGACAATTTTGGTTTGTTGGGAAGTCCCTGATGCAATGTTTGTCAGGGCCCAGGCAGCCTCAAACTGAAATAAATGAGAGATAAAGAGGAATAAAAGCAGCCTGAATCAGTAAAAAAAAAAACAAACAACTCTTCTGGCTGCAAAGGTTTGGTGAGAGAAAGGGAGGGAACACCTCAGTGCTCAAGGGATTTTATTTTCTTGAGCAGTAAAAGAGCCAGAGCTGCTCAAAGGATGAGCAAGAGGTGTCACCATCACTTCATTTCTCCTCCACAAGCATTTCCCAGCCAGGAAATTTGCAGAAACAGCTCTTACACCAGTGCAGAAACACACAAAATAAAAAGTTTTCTGTATTTCATCCAACATCCCCAAGATGCTGTGAGTTCAAGGGGAGCTGAGCAGAAATTCCCTGGTTTTGCTTCTCTTTTTTTGGTTTAAAACCAGATTTCCATCCAGTTCTTCTGGAAATGAAGCCCCTCTGGTTGGTGGCCCAGGGAAAAGGAGGAAAGCAGTCACCAACTTGGATTAAATTCCATGTATGGAAGTCTCTTTAACCCCTCCAAAGGAACCAGGACCCATTACAAAGCTGGAAGGAATCTCAGGAAGCCCCAGGCAGGACCAGCACTGCCCAAATCCATTTCTAACATTTTCTGGCCTCTGCTTAAAATCCTCCAGCAATGGAGATTTCTCCTCAGAGTTTCTCCCTGCAGCTGAATTAGGTGATTTTTGCCAGTATTTTTCAAAGAAATTATTTCAGAATTCTGAATAATTATATTCAGAACATTTCAAAATTATCTTTTTTTTTTTGCTTGAGTATTCCAGACTAGTTTTATCTTCAACTACAGATCACCTGACCTGCATTTTTGGGGTTCAAAATATCATTTTTCCCCGGATAGCACCTGTGGGTTCACAGCTTAAACACCCTGAAGAATGGATAACAGAACCTCCTTTACCTGTAATGTGCAATTTTCACTTCTTTTCAGGAACTCCACGAATCTCTCCACCACTCCCTGAGTGTTTATCACCTCATCTATTGGAGGATTTGGCTCTGGAACAGCAAGGGAGAGTCATGCAGGGGAGTAACAAGCCCAAAGTGTTAATTTAATTATCTCAAATTGGACTGAACTCATCAGAGCAGCTCTGCAGATTAATTTTCTGTACAAATCACACAACTGGCAATCACCAGCAATACAAGAGATGATCACATTTCCAGATTATGGATTTTTCCCCCCTAATTTTCAAATCTTTTGTGCACAAACCCCTGCAAAAGGCAGGCTCTGTTGGATGTTGGGGCAGGGATGGGTTATTTTTACCTTTGGAGAGTAATTTCCTGAATTTCTGAGTGGTTGCTAGCTGTAGGTCAGGGTCATCTGAGAAAAGCATCTCCACCATCTCTCCTGTGATCAATCCCTCCTGGAAAGATGCAGAGAGCAGAGAAATTATTTCATTTCAGGCTGAGATGATTTCAGGCACCCAAAAATGACATCCTACCACGATTTGGGCTCAGCCAGAGATCCAAAAATTCCAAATTGGGGATCCCAGCACAGCCCTGAGCTCTGGCAGAGTTTCCCAGTTCACATCTGCAATGCTGGTGGGGAAATGGGATAAAATGGGAGGGCACTGGAGGAGGATTTTGGACAGGAATAAAGCTGGGATAACCCTTGGTAAACCAGGATCCCAAAATTGGGGATCCCAGCACAGCCCTGAGCTCTGGCAGACCCTCCCAGTTCACATCTGCAGTGCTGGTGGGGAAAATGGGATAAAATGGGAGGATTTTGGACAGGAATAAAGCTGGGATAACCCTGGGTAAACCAAGATCCCCAAACTGGGGGTTCCAGCACAGCCCTGAGCTCTGGCAGAGTTTCCCAGTTCACATCTGCAATGCTGGTGGGGAAATGGGATAAAATGGGAGGGCACTGGAGGAGGATTTTGGACAGGAATAAAGCTGGAATAACCCTGGGTAAACCAAAACTGGGGATCCCAGCACAGCCCTGAGCTCTGGCAGAGTTTCCCAGTTCACATCTGCAATGCTGGTGGGGAAAATGGGATAAAATGGGAGGATTTTGGACAGGAATAAAGCTGGGATAACCCTGGGTAAACCAGGGAGAGCAGCAGGATGGAGCTTCCCTAGCATGACTGAGCCTTGCAGGATCCTCTGGATCCTTAAGGAATAAATTTCCTGTTTGCATTTTAGCTGAGGGTTTGTGGCTGCTCCAGCTGCTTGCACCAACAGACACAAATATTTTTGTAAGTTAAAGGAATAAATCCACTGGATTTGGGCAGCTCCATGCAAGCACAGAATGCCAGGATTGGGATTGGGGTTGGAAGGAGCTTAAAGCTCAGCCAGTTCCACTAACCCAGGGTGGTCCAAGCCCTCTCCAAACTGGGATAATCCCAGGGATGAGGCAGCCCCAGCTCCTCTGGGAGCCCCTGCAGGGTCTCCCCAGCCCCAGGAATCCCCTCTTACCCCAGAGGTGGTGGAGGAGACGTAGGAATCCACCAGGACACTGTCAAACATGGACTCATCCTCGTTGATCAGCTCCACGTTCCTCCTCTTGAAGAGCTGTGGGAAAGCACAGGATGGGGATTGGAAAGCCAGGATGGACAGGGAAGCTGAGGAAAAAGTTAAATTAACAGATCTGCACTCCCAGGGCTGGGCTGGCTCACAAACCTGCTCAGTTTTGCTCTCAGATATGGAAATGCTCAAATCTCTGAGCCAGGCAAGTGAAGGATTTGACCAGAACTGAGCAAAAAGCAGCTTGGGAAGGTGCTAATAAAGCAAATATTTATATCACTTGGGAATCACCTCCAAAAATTAAATACACTCAGGGTTAATAAATGTAGGCCATGCTTTCACTTGATGTTCCTGTTTCTCCAGGAAATAATCCCATTCACTAATTATAGATAAAAAAACCCATCACCACCTTTAAAATCGAGGGTCTGTGAATAACAAGAACAAAAAACCCTGGAGTAGCCCAAGAATGAAATACTTGGAAAGGTCTCCACGTGAGCTGGGTCCAGAGGAGAAAAGAAAGGAGAGGAGGGGAAAAGAAAGGAGAGGAGGAGAAAAGAAAGGAGAGGAGGAGAAAAGAAAGGAGAGGAGGAGAAAAGAAAGGAGAGGAGGAGAAAAGAAAGGAGAGGAGGAGAAAAGAAAGGAGAGGAGGAGAAAAGAAAGGAGAGGAGGAGAAAAGAAAGGAGAGGAGGAGAAAAGAAAGGAGAGGAGGAGAAAAGAAAGGAGAGGAGGAGAAAAGAAAGGAGAGGAGGAGAAAAGAAAGGAGAGGAGGAGAAAAGAAAGGAGAGGAGGAGAAAAGAAAGGAGAGGAGGAGAAAAGAAAGGAGAGGAGGAGAAAAGAAAGGAGAGGAGGAGAAAAGAAAGGAGAGGAGGAGAAAAGAAAGGAGAGGAGGAGAAAAGAAAGGAGAGGAGGAGAAAAGAAAGGAGAGGAGGAGAAAAGAAAGGAGAGGAGGAGAAAAGAAAGGAGAGGAGGAGAAAAGAAAGGAGAGGAGGAGAAAAGAAAGGAGAGGAGGAGAAAAGAAAGGAGAGGAGGAGAAAAGAAAGGAGAGGAGGAGAAAAGAAAGGAGAGGAGGAGAAAAGAAAGGAGAGGAGGAGAAAAGAAAGGAGAGGAGGAGAAAAGAAAGGAGAGGAGGAGAAAAGAAAGGAGAGGAGGAGAAAAGATGAGGGGAAAAAAGCAAGATCTCAGAACAGGAGAAACAAGGACTGCCCACAACCTTTTCTGCAGAGATCCCTGCAGTTTGCAGTGAGGCAGCAGCACAGCCTGGGCTGTGTGAGCCCAGCCCAGCCAGGTGAGCTTTACCTGCTGCTCCAGCTGAGCTTTACCTGCTGCTCCAGCTGAGCTTTACCTGCTGCTCCAGCTGAGCTTTACCTGCTGCTCCAGCTGAGCTTTACCTGCTGCTCCAGCTGAGCTTTACCTGCTGCTCCAGGTGAGCTTTACCTGCTGCTCCAGCTGAGCTTTACCTGCTGCTCCAGGTGAGCTTTACCTGCTGCTCCAGGTGAGCTTTACCTGCTGCTCCAGGTGAGCTTTACCTGCTCCTCCAGGTGAGCTTTACCTGCTCTCCAGGTGAGTTTACCTGCTCTCCAGGTGAGTTTACCTGCTCTCCAGGTGAGCTTTACCTGCTCTCCAGCTGAGCTTTACCTGCTCTCCAGCTGAGCTTTACCTGCTCTCCAGGTGAGCTTTCCCTGCTCTCCAGGTGAGTTTACCTGCTCTCCAGGTGAGTTTACCTGCTCTCCAGGTGAGTTTACCTGCTCTCCAGCTGAGCTTTACCTGCTCTCCAGGTGAGTTTACCTGCTCTCCAGGTGAGTTTACCTCCTCTCCAGGTGAGCTTTACCTGCTGCTCCCGTTTCTGCTTGCGCAGCTGGATCCCCTCCTCTTCCCTCCTCCTGCGCATCTCCTCGGGGTTCAGGGCTTTGTTCTTGTAGCTCTTCATTCGACCGTTTTCTGAGAAAAAACAGGAGAATTAATTCTGCTTCAGGGCTGCTGTCACTGCCCCAGGTGTCCTTCCCATGGATAACCAGGTAAAATATATTTATTTCCTCCAAATGCCTTCGGTTTTCAGCAGGAATTGGTATTTCCCTGCTGGCACCGTGGTGTTTTTTCCCAAAAAGAGAATTTTTTTCCAAGAGAATGAAGGCATTGAGTTTACAACAACACCAGAGCTGAGCTGGAGGTGAGGGAAGGCCACCAAAGGTGAGGAAAGGCCACCAAAGGGGAGGGAAGGCCACCAAAGGGGAGGAGAGGCCACCAAAGGGGAGGGAAGGCCACCAAAGGGGAGGAGAGGCCACCAAAGGGGAGGAGAGGCCACCAAAGGGGAGGGAAGGCCACCAAAGGGGAGGGAAGGCCACCAAAGGGGAGGAGAGGCCACCAAAGGGGAGGAAAGGCCACCAAAGGGGAGGAAAGGCCACCAAAGGGGAGGAAAGGCCACCAAAGGGGAGGGAAGGCCACCAAAGGGGAGAGAAGGCCACGTGTGTCCCACCAGGTGCCCCAGAGCAGCAATTCCAGCCTGGTTCCTCCAGAATTCCCAGGATTTTGGCACAGCCAGGGCCAGGCTGGAACTGCAGCAGGGAAGGATGGGAACCCCTCCTGCTCCAGCTGGAACCTCCTGCAAAACTCCCCAAACTCTCCCATGTCTCACTTTATTCCAAATTTGTTATTTCCAAATCCTTTCCCAGGATAAACCTGAGAGGCCCAACCAGCCCTGAACCAAGTCACTCCTTCAGGACTCATTTGAAAAGCAATATTTTTGGGTTTTGGGGGGTTTTTTTTGGGTTTTTTGGGGTTTTTTTGGGGTTTTTTTGGGGGGGGTTTCCAGCTGCCAAGGGCAGGTGCAGGTTTGTGGATGTTTTATCTCCCCCCCAGTTCAGGCCTGAGGCACCCTCAGCTCTCACAAAGTTTCAGTCTCATTTATCAGCTCCCTCCAGCCTCTCCTGGAGCCCTTCCAAGATCAACTGGAGAAGCGTCAGACCCAAAAATCCACAGCCAAGCCAAGGAAAAACATCTACTAAATACAAATATCCAGCTTTTCATTACTGAGGAGAGAGAAAACAACTGGAGAAAAAATAATGTTTAAACAGGAGAGGAAACAAAATATTTTCAGTTCTATGATTTCCCAAAACCAGCTAAAAAAACACCAAAAAAGAGAGAAATCTACAGGATTTAGGGGTTTATATCTGACCAAAAATAGCCAGGTGTCACCTAGATATAGATTTTAATTCAGAAAATGTATTTAAGCACCACTGCTATGTTTTTATTTATATTTCCACCCCACTGTGCCTCACAGAAGAGTCAGAGTTTGGCAGCTTTGCTCTCCAAACAATTTAAGAGCTTTAATCCCCTGTTTGGAAAGCAAAGCCCCAATTAAAAGGTGGTTTTGAGGAAAAGGAGGAGGGAAAAGTGAGGATACCCAGGATTAGCAGGCACAGAAATAGCCAAGGGACACATGAGAGCCCAGCTGCTGCAAACTCTGCTGTGCCAGGGACACAAACTCAGGAACACCCAGCACCTTGGCCTTTAAAAGGGTTTTTTTGTTTTGTTTTTGGGGGGTTTTTTGGGGGTTTTTTTGTTTGTTTGTTTTTGTTTTTGTTTTTGTTTTTGTTTTTGTTTTTGTTTTGTTTTGGTTTNCTCCTTCCTTTTTTCTCCTTCCTTTTTTCTCCTTCCTTTTTTCCCCTTCCTTTTTTCCCCTTCCTTTTTTCTCCTTCCTTTTTTCTCCTTCCTTTTTTTTTCCTTCTTTTTTTTTCTTCAAAAATTCCTGCCCAATAACCACAAGTCTGGGCTGTCCCTGCAGCCCCAGGAATTCTGCATTTCCAACTTCAGGATGTTAAACCCCGGGGAAGGGGTGGAATTCTGCTGTGCTGACTCTGGGGCTGCTCTGGGTTGTTCTCCCCGGGTTTATTCGGAGTTTTTGGACCCCAAACTCCCGCGGAGCTGCCCCAGCCCCGTCAATCCCCGAGCCCGCGGGGATTTGGCTCGTTCGGCCCCGGGGATGTGACGGCACCGCTGGAATGCGCCGGGAGGGGAAGGGAGAGGGGAAAATTCCCTTTGGGGGGAATTCGCCATTCCCGAGGGTCAGGATAAGATCAGGAATCCTTTGGAATGGTCCCTGCCCGTGGAAAAAAGAACACAGCGATTCCTCGTGCTTCCTCCTCCTGATCTGATATTTTTATCCCAAAATCTGAGGGCTTTAAGTCCTCTTTGTGCTGGTTTATCCATTCTGAACACTCAGATTTCCTTTAAAATGAATTATCAAGCACAAGTGTCACTTGGAACAGTCCCTAAAACGGGACATCTTCAAGATCAGGAATCCTTTTGCAATGTCCCTGCCCCGATGGAAAAAGAACCCAGCGATTCCTCGTGCTTCCTCCTCCTGATCTGATATTTTTATCCCAAAATCTGAGGGCTTTAAGTCCTCTTTGTGCTGGTTTATCCATTCTGAACACTCAGATTTTCCTTTAAAAATGAATTATCAAGCACAAGAGTTGCTTGGAACAGTCCCTAAAACAGGGGAAACTTTAACTCATCCACCCAAGACAAGATCAGGAATCCTTTGGAATGTCCCTGCCCCAATAGAAGAAGAACCCAGCGATTCCTCGTGCTTCCTCCTCCTGATTTGATCTTTTCATCCCCAAATTTGATGGCTTTAAGTCCTCATCAGACCGATTTATCCATTCTGAACACTCAAATTTTCCTTTAAAAATGGACTGGTCAGGCACAAGAGTTGCTTGGAACAGTCCCTAAAAGAGGGTAAATCTTCAACTGCATTTACTCAAGACAAGATCAGGAATCCTTTTGGATGGTCCCTGCCCTGATGGAAAAAGAACCCAGTGACTCCTCGTGCTTCCTCCTCCTGATTTGAGCTTTTCACCCCAAAATTTGAGGGTTTTAAGTCCTCATCAGACCGATTTATCCATTCTGAACACTCAAATTTTCCTTTAAAAATGAACTGGTCAAGCACAAGTTAAAACAGGGGAAATCTTCACCTGCATCCACCCAAGACAAGACCAGGAATCCTTTGCAATGTCCCTGCCCCTCTAGAAAAAGAACCCAGCGATTCCTTGTGCTTCCTCCTCCTGATTTGATCTTTTCATCCCCAAATTTGAGGGCTTTAAATCCTCTCCAGGCTGGTTTATCCATTCTGAACACTCAGATTTACTTTAAAATGGACTGATCAAGCACAAGAGTTGCTTGGAACAGTCCCTAAAACAGGGGAAAACTTCAAGATCAGGAATCCTTTTGGAATGTCCCTGCTCCGATGGAAAAAGAACCCAGCAACTCCTCAATCCAATTCTCAGTGCTTCCTCCTCCTGATTTGATATTTTTATCCCAAAATCTGAGGGCTTTAAGTCCTCTCCAGGCTGGTTTATCCATTCTGAACACTCAAATTTTCCTTTAAAAATGAATTATCAAGCACAAGTGTCGCTTGGAACAGTCCCTAAAAGAGGGGAAACTTGAACTGCATCCACTCAAACTCGACCCAGGGGAGTTACAGATTAAAACTGACCACAAACACTCCGAGATAATTACAGAGGGATACAAAATGCCAATAAATCCATCCCTTCCAATGTGCTTTGCTTCAGGAACAGGCAGGACTGTGGGATTTGCTGATTTCTCTGGACCTCAGCAGCCCCAGGAGGGAGAGCCTGAAGGAATCAGGACTTTCCCTCCTGCAGGATTTCAATGATCAAACTCTCCCCCTTGCCAAAGTTCATGTTTGCTCTCCTGAACTAAAGCAAACAAAGCAAATCAGCCAATTAACTGTTAAATTCATCAGCCACGGGAGCTTTATTAAGAGTTGAGCACAAATAATGCTCTGTGGGTTAAACAGCACTAAAAAGGCATTTAAAATGTCATTTGTGTGGCAAAATTGACTGATGACAATTCCCAGCATCAAATTAAAATAATGAAAATAAATAAATAAATAATCATTATTTAAATAATTTTAATTAATCTAATTAATTAATTTTAAATTTAATTTTAAATTTATTATTTTATCATTATTATTTATTAAATTTAAAATAATTAAAATAAATAAATTCATAAAAATAATGAAGATTTTATCCTTAGCTTGTTTAAAAAGAATAAAGTTACACGAGGATAATTCAAAGAAGGGGAAATTAAACTCTTACAGTGGTGGGAGGAAGGGGAAGCTCCTGTGCACAAACCTCTCAGCCCCACACAAAACTGCTCCAGAAGTTTCCAGACATCCCCACCGACCCCAGGACGTTTTTCTCCCCAGAGCTGCCAGCCCAGGTTTTACATCTCAAGATAAAAATGAAGATTTCAAAGCTGCTCAGGGCTGGGAGGCGCAGCAGCCACGCACAGAGGTGGTCACTGATTTTTGGAACACCACGGATTTTGGGATTTTTGGATCCTGCCAGGCAGGATCCCACCTCAGAGGGCGTTTTTGGAGCTTCCCTGAATCCCTGATTTGGAAGGAGCTGAAAGCTCCCCCAGTGCCATGGGCAGGGAAATCTTCCACTCATCCCTGCTCCAGCCTGGCCTGGGATAATTCCAGGGATGGAGCAGCCACAGCTTCTCTGGGAAATCCATCCCAACCCCTCACAGGGAGGAATTTCATCCCAATATCCAACCCAAAGCTGCCACTTTAATGCCATTTAGCTCCTGAAGCAGCTCTGCTTAACAGACAATATTGTAGGTGGAAAATAGAAATATTTTCATCCCTATTTCCAGAAGATCCTCACTCAATTTTAAGGAAAACGTGGCTCCTACAGGCTTGGCTTTTCCTCCTCATTCTTCCAAACCCTGTCTTCCTACAGGAATCCTCAAAATAAAAATAAAAATAAAATAAAATAAAAATAACTGAAAAAGCCACCTCTCCTCCTCCCTCATCAGGCACACCGAAACCAAAATTCCTACAGGCTTGGCTTTTCCTCCTCATCCTTCCAAACACTGTCTTCCTACAGGAATCCTCAAAATAAAAATAAAATAAAATAACAAAAGAGCCACCTCTCCTCCTCCCTCATCAGGCACACCAAAACCAAAAGCTGCGGGAGTCAAAGCCCTTTTTGAAGGATTCAGAAATGCCCTGAAGGGTTCACTGCAGGGCACAGGGACCTGCCAGCAGTGTCCTGTCACCCGCGGTGACACCGGGACAGCCCGGCACGTGCACGGCGACACCGAGGGCCACCGGAGCTTTATTTTAACCAAAGTCCCACAACCAAACCACTGCCGGGTTATCCCCACTGCCAGGAAGGTTCTCATTGAGAGATCAGCACGGAAAAAGAGCAGTGCAAGGGGGATTTAAATTAACAGATCTGACAGCCTGGAGAGGCTGCGGCTGCAGCAGGGACAGCGCGGACACACGGGAGAGAAAAACACCGGGAGGGGAACGGCACCGGGAGGGGAACGGCACCGACAGCCCGGGAAGGGAACGGCACCGACAGCCCGGGGCGAGCCCTCACCGCCCTCACGGGCCCAGGCGGGCTCTGCCAGCCCCGGCCCCTCAGAATTCCACATTAACCCGCCCCAAGCGCTCACAAGCCCCGGGCCG